>BPLR01016888.1:0-80886 GCA_021605095.1 Caerostris extrusa
TAATCTGAAGCATGTGATACCAAAGGCCCGAGAGCCACGCAATTGACCATCAGGCCAGCAGGTATGGAGGAAGAGAATCTTTATAATCAATGTCCTGTGTAAAATCTGAATAAAGGACCTATACTACGGGAAGGAAAAGAGGATAGATGCTTTTTCATGACTAAAATCAACATTATCTGGTGTTGGATTTAAGAAGATGATAGACACGAACTCTTGTTTTTGGATATACCGTTTTCAAATCCACCAAGTATTTAATTTATTAAAAGGGTTATTTAAGTCAATATGTTCCTCATTAAATTAATTTTGAAACTTTACTCCTCATTAAATTATGCATAGCGCCACTGAAGAAGTGTGTTATTGAGATTATCTGCCTTTAAAATTCTTGTATAATTAATTTATCTCCCCAGAGAAAAAGCTATCGTTAATTTTCGTAATTATATTTTTTCTCGCACTTTTATTAATCGCATTTTATCTCGTTGAAAAATTACCTCAAAGGACTCATCCTTAATTTTTTGAAGGTTGTTATGTGTATAGGATAATCCAAAACGATCAACCTTTGTTAAAATAACATTACTTATTTATTTAATTGTGGAAAAGTTAGCATCCTTACGCAAGTCCTTATAGTAGCCTAATGATTGTAGACGTGGAAGAAAGCCTAGAGTATAATTTGTCTGGTAGCATAAAGAGTACTCATCACTTTGAAAACGAATTGTAGAATTAATGAAGAATCTGGACAAAATATTTCTTGAGAATAACATACAAATGAAAAGCTTTACTGATACCATTATTTTTAGTAAAATGTATGATATATACACATCCTGGTCATTCTGGGAAAAACCAAATCTCCTACAAGTCTGGTGGATAGTTCCGTTTGGTTTGTTGCTCTACGATAATTTTATGTCTATATTTAGGTTACTTAGACCGGAACCTACTATCTAACTTGGATTCCGAACCACTCACAAACATCCGTGCAGAATTCGAACCTGAAGCCTGCGGTACCCAAGGCCAGAGCGCAATCAATTGCGCCATCAGGCCGTCTGGAATAGGCAAAGTTAATTTGTTGATTTCAATTCAGTTATCATACCGTTTTCATAAGTAGGAACGTTATATAAATACACGATAGGTGATTTTACATAAATAATCACCTATCACCTATCTACGCTCATCTAATACATTATGAGATGGATTGTCGGTACATCAGTTGAAAGACCAAATGTTGCCCCCAGGTGAAACCTTTTCATGCATACTGTGTATTGTTTACTTGATTAGTCATATGCAGCAAGCAGTGCATCAAAAGTGTCATAGTCATATACATAAACTATTTGACGAAAAGACTTTTTATTACATGATTTTCACTGCATTCTACTATCCCGGATTCTCCTTTCAGCACTAATCGGAATCTAATGCTGTCAGGCTCTATTGATGAAGGAAGTCTGCTGCTCTGAAATAGCTAGTCGAAAACATCAGAGGTCAGGGCCGCTTCTCGGGAAAATGTCGTCTGCAGGGCTGGAGAGGAGGGAAGGGCATTTCTCGCGGTGACAGCTAGCCTGCTGCAGCCCTGCCTCATCAATATTTCAGCCACCCCTCCTCATGAAAGACCAAGAGGGCCGACAAATTGGAATGATGGTTGGATCTTTTTGCTTTGTTTCAGTGCAGTGCGAGGGCTACAGTCCTCTGGAGAAAGAGAGGGAAAGGTGCTTTTTTCATGACTGAGATCAACATCATCTCGTGTCGGATTTAAGCAGGATGATACACACAAACTCTGTTTTAGTTATACCGTATTCAATCCACGAAGTATTTAATTTGTTAAATGGGTTGTTGGAGTCAATATGTTCCCCGTTAAGTTAATTTTAAACTTAATTCATCATTAAAGTATGCATAGCGTCACTGAAGAAGGATTTAATGAGATTATTTGCCTTTCAAAAATTCTTATATAATTAATTTATCTCCCCCAGAAAAGAGCTGTCATTAATTTTTCTTAATGATATTTTTATCGTTTTTTTTATTAATCGTATTTTTATGTCTTTGTAAAATTACCTCAAAGGACTCATTCTTAATATTTGAAGATTGTTAGGTGTATAGGATAATCCACCTTGTTAAAATTAGATTACTTATTTATTTAATAGTAGAAAAGACAGCATTTTACATTGAATCCTTATAGTAGCTAATGATCGTAGACGTGAAAGAGGGCGAGACTTAAATTACTGTTTCAGTAAGATTGGTTTGTTTTTGTCAATTTGGGGTCATTTTGTACACTTTGGGCTAATTAGGCTAGGATCTACAGTTAAACATGGATTCTTAACCTCCTCACAAACATCCATGCTACCTCCAGTTTGGAACGGAAACCTGTGTGAGCATGGGCCAGAGCGCTTTAGCCACTGGCCCTCAGGAAGTTAGGGAGAAGATGTTGTTTTCCACCTATAGTACCTATTTCTAGATACTATTCCGGGATATTAATCTAAATTATGGAGAAAAATGTCCAGTAAAACAGAATTAAGTCGGATCACCCAAAATAAACGTACGGCTGATGTATATATACTGTTCCTCGAGTTGAATTAACCTTACTCCGGGATGCATTTCCGAGAGCAATTGGAAGAAACCTATAATATTTTCAATATCACCTGTTTTTCAAATGTATAAACTGGTTATTCAGATTTATGAAGGATATTGATTATAAAGTTCTCATCCACCATGTCTGCAGCCTGATGACCAATTGGCTATCGCTCTGGTCTTTGGTACCACGTGCTTCAGGTTAGAATACGGCGGTGACATGGTTGTTTGTTAGTGGTTCAGAATCCACGTTAAAAAGTAGACCCAGTCTAATTTGCCTCAAGTGTGCGAAAAACGAAACCGTAGAACAAAAAAACCATCCGCCATACCTGGCAATTGAATTTGCTGTTTCTCACGACGACAGGATGTCTAATATCATATATATATACTAAAAATAATGGTATCGTAATGCTCCTCATTAGTGTGTGTTATACTGATGAAATATTTTGTCAGATTCGTCACTAATTCTACAATTTATTTTGAAATTAATGACTACTCTTTATGCTACCAGACGAATTCAACTCTCGCCCACTTCGACGTCTGCAGTCAATAGGCTACTATAAAGACTTGCGTAAAAGGATGCTATCTTTTCTACAATTAAATAAATAAGTAATGTAGTTTTTATCAAGGTCAATAGGCTACTATAAAGACTTGCGTAAGGATGCTATCTTTTCTACAATTAAATAAATAAGTAATGTAGTTTTTATCAAGGTCAATCATTTTTGGATTATCCTATACACACAACAATCTTCAAATATTAAGGATGAGTCCTTTGAGGTAATTTTCCACGAGATAAAAGGCGATTGATAAAAGACGATAAAATATCATTAAGAAAATTAATGATGGCTCTTTTCTGGGGTGGGAGGGATAAATTAATTATATCAGTATTTTTAAAGGCAGATAATCTGCCTATCACCTTCTTCAGTGACGCTATGCATAAATTAATGATGAATTAAGTTTTAAAATTAACTTAAGGGGAACATATTGACTCGAAAACCCATTTAATAAATTAAATACTTGGCGAATTGAATACGGTATATCCTAAAACAGAGTTTGTGTGTATCATCTTCTTAAATCCGACACAAGATGATGTTTGTTCTCAGTCATGAAAAGCACCTTTCCTCTTTCTCTCCAGAGGTGCTGTAATTTACGACTGCACTGGGAACGACGCAAAGAGAAAGATCCAACCACCATTCCAATTTGTCGGCCCTCTTGGTCTTTCATCAGGGAGGGAGGGTGGCTTAAAATATTAATGAAGCAGGGCTGCAGCAGGTTAACTGTCACTGCGAGAAATGTCTTCCTCTCCAACCCTGTAAACGACATTTTTTCCCGAGAAAGATTTTTCCTCACCTGAAGATTTCGATTAACTAGAACTTTTCCAAGTGTAAGACTTCCTTCATCTAATTAGAGCCCTGACAAGCATTAGTTCCGATTAGTGCTGAGAGAAAGGATCCGGGATTAGAGTTTAGAAAATACGGTGAAAATCATTAATAAAAGTCTTTCGTTTCAAGAATAGTTTAATTTATAATATGTTAATTACTACACTTTCGTTGATGCACTGCTTTGGTTAGGTATATGTCTAATCAAGTAAAAAGGAATATACAGTATGCATGAAAAGGCTTCACCCTGGGGTTAATATTTTGTCTTTCAATATTGTATTGACGATCCATCTCGCAATGAATTAGATAAGTGTAGATAAAGATACACGATAATTAACTTTAAACATAAATAGCTTTTGCTACTTTCCTATGTATGAAATAGTCGATGATAACTGAACCGAAATAAACAAAACAACTCTGTTTATTCCAGGCAGCCTGATGGCCAATTTTATCTAACGCTTTGGCCTTTGGTACCACATGCTTCAGGTTAGAAACCTGGCGGTAACATGGTTCTTTGCTAGTGGTTCGAATTCCACTTTAAACAGCATGTTACGTTCTAATTAACCTAAAGTATGCACAAAATTATCGTGTAGCAACAAACCAAACTAAACCATCTGCCATACCTGTAGCAGATTTGGTGTTTCCCAGGTCGGCAGGATATCTAATATCATACATTTACCAAAAATAATGGTATTGTAATGCTCTTCACTTTGTGTTATAGTGGTGAAATGTTTTGTCAGATTCTTCACTAATTCTACAATTTGTATTCAAATTAATGACTTCTTTTATGCTACCAGAGGAATTAAACTGTGCCACTTCTACAATTCTTAGACCACTATAAGGACATGCATAAAGATGCTATCTTTCCTAAAATTAAATAAATAAGTAATGCAATTTTTAACAAGGCTGGTCATTTTGGATTATCCTACACACATAACAATCTTCAAATATTAAGGATGAATCCTTTGAGGTAATTTTTACACGAGATAAAATACGATTAATAAAAGACGACAAAATATCATTAAGAAAATCAATGAGAGCTCTTTTCTGGGATGATAAAATAATAAATTAATAAAGCCATGTCTGCTATTACATGAGCGAATTACTTCAGAATAAATATACGAAATTGGAGGAAGAGGCCTATAATATTTTCAATGAATATTTTTCTGTTCAATGATATTTTTGACGAATATATAATAGACAATTCTAAAACTTTTTACATTGAGTACCTTAAAAATATCCAAAAATTTCTTTCAAAAAATAAAAGGCCTTTAAATAATGCAGTCATCAATCGATTGACTAAAGTATATGATGATATGACTAAAATACATGCTGTCGAGCATATTTTAAATAAGCTGATTAAAAATATGTCAGACAGCACTATTCAATAATTACTACTACTACTACGCTACACTACACCTCATCACTGTGTGCCTAGAGCTGAGTTGCCCCTATACAGTTTGGAAATGATGTGGGTGAAATTGAATGGAAAGCATGATGGGTGACAACGCTCTACAATCTTATTAGACCGGGACCTACGCTTTAAAGTGGATTCCGAACCACAGAAAACAACCATGGCATCGCCGGAACTCGAACCCGAAATCTGTAGCACCGAGCACCAGACCGCAAATCACTCGGCCATTAGGCCCTGCTATTCACTAACTGAATGAATAAAAATACTACTGATTAGTTAGTAGATTAATTGCAACTTTTAATGCATTAAAGTTTATATACAAGATCACTGAGATGTTCTACATCGTGCTGGTATCAATTAATGCCGTACATTCAAAGTATTGACTGGAGTAAACAATATTAGCAACACCAATTAAGTGATACAAAAAAATCTGTCATTTATAATAGTGATTGGAGATACAAACATGGTTTATAGCAAATATTTGTAGCAAAAAGATTACATATTTAATTAAAGATAACTAATAGTATTAATCTTCTCCTAGTTAGCAAAATACAAAGTGCGTTTGAACATCTAGCTAAGAATAATTGATTTTTAGATGGCAATGCCAATCCACATGTTGGTGAAACTACTACTGCTATTGCACCACACCACATCACCGTGCCTATAGCTGAGTTACCCCTATACAGTTTGTGAATGATGTGTGTGAGAAGATGTCTGGTTGGGCTCTGTAATGCTCTACGGTCATATGAGACCGAGACCTACGACCTAAAAGGGATTCCGATCCACTACAAACATCCATGCTATCGCCGGATTCCAACCGAAACTTGTGGCACCAAGAGCCAGAGCGCTAGGTACTAGGCCATCAGGCCCCTACCATTTAATAACTGAATAAATAAATACTGCTGATTATTAGCTAGAGTAATTGCAACTTTTAATGCATTAGAGAGTTTATACACAACAGACCTGAAATTAGCCACATTGTGCTGACATTGATTAAGGCCATAAATTCAAACTATTAATGCGAATAAACAACTTTTGCAACGCCAATAAGTGATACGAAAAAATCTGTCATTTATGTTAGTGATTCGAGATACTAACATGATAAAGTAAGACTACATATTTAATTAAAGGTTCATTAATATAAAGATAACTGATGTAATTAATCTTCTCCTAGTTAGCAAAATTCAAAGTACCTTTGAGCATCTAAGAATAATTGAATTTTTTAAATGCCAATGCCAATGCCAATCCACATGCTGAGAAAAATTCTTTTCCGACGGAAATATGAAATTTAACCTAACTACGAATTATAATTACGTTACATCTCTAGTTATAGATAAATTTCCCTTCCATCCTAAGAACAACTAAAATAAATTACGCAGCTCAAGACGAACCCCACCCCTTCTACACCACTCAAATAATTAGCATTGATTACCAACTGTTTCCGAGGCCTCCAGAACTGTAACCGTAAAGAGAAAAATAGAGAATTCCTCCTTCCATTTAATACCGCTGGATGAAATTCGCAAATGAATACCGGGATTCTCCTGCTCTCGAAATCAGGAATTTCGTGTAATTAATGTGGTATGTCTGCGCAAAACATTTTCTTCGCAATAAATGTGAGGAGAAAAACTGAAGCAGCCTTTTCTCCTCTTTTTTTATTTTTGCTCGCTCGCTGTTATTACGAGGAGAAGAACGATTCCCTAATGATGACAAAAAACGGGTGAAGATGGAAAATTTAATTTGGATTAGAGCGAAGAAAATTTTTTCTCACTCCCCCCATTCTTTTAACCTCCCTCCCCGTCACCCCCACGGGACCAAGATCACGTGCCACGGTCTGGTTCTTCCTTTCCTTTTCCTCTGCTCTCTCACAGTGTTAAATTTTTGATGTTAACTTTTTTTTTTCTTATTAATGCTCTTTTCCAATTTAAGCATGATCAATTTGCACAATATTATCATCATGTTTTCTCTTTATCTAAGCAATATCACTTTCAGATCGTACAGCTGAAATGTGATCATTTGAGCATCAGATTCTACAATTAACAACTATTGCAACACAACATCCTACATATACTACAATAATGATGCTACAGTTAACAATCATCACAACACATCATCCTACACATACTACTATAATGATGCTTCAATTAACAAACATGACTCATCATCCTACACATACTACTATAATGACGCTACAATTAGCAATCATTGCAACACATCATCCTACACATATTATAATGATGCTACAGTTAACAATCATCACAACACATCCTCCTACACATACTACTATAATGATGCTACAATTTGCAATCATTACAACACATCATTATACACACACTACTATAATGTTGCTACAATTAACAATCATTAAAACACATAATCTTACACTTACTATTATAATGATGCTACAATTAATAATCATTACAGCACATCATTCTACGCATACTACTATAATGATGCTACCATTAACAATCATTAAAACACATCATCCTGCATACAATTATGAACTTACTCTAAAGTTCATAACTGTGTGTGGGAGCATCCCATGTTTTATTTCCAATGCAAATGCTGTTAGTATTCAAAAAAAAAGTGGTATTCCCAATGCAGTTAGTTTTAGGAAAATAATAAACCAGATGAAGATTTTGATACACCATTCAAAGAGGTGTATTTATTCATTACACAATATCATCACCTTGTTTTTTCTTTTATCTAAGCAATGTCCTTTTCAGATGCATACAGATCATTTGAACATCGGACGCTCCTACACACAATTACGAGTTCAATCTAAAGTTCATAATTGTGTGTAGGAGCACCTGATGCTCTATTCCCAACGCAAAATGCAGTTAGTATTTAGAAAAGTGGTATTCTCAATGCAGTGAGTATTTCGAATGGCCTCGGCCTGGTTGTTTTATTGTTTGTTTCAATTTCTTTTTCTTTTCCTCTTCTCTCACAGTGTTAAATTTTTGATGTTAGCATTTTTTCTATTAATGCTCTTTTCCAATTTAACCTTACGATCAATTTGCATTATATTATCATAATTTTTTCTTTATCAAGCAATGTTTCGTTCAGATCCTACAGTCAAATAATGATCATTTGAATATAGGATGCTCCTACACACAGTTATGAACTAACTCTAAAGTTGTATATTTCCCATAGGTTTCAGTGAATGAATGCAGCTCTTCGATTGGTGTATCAAAAAATCTTCATCGTTTATGCTTTTTGAAATACTCACTGCATTGGGAATATTACTTTTTCAAACTACTAGCTACATTTACATTGGAAATAGAGCATCGGGTTCACCGACACACAATTATGAACTGAGAAGCTCATAATTATCAGTTCATAAGTTCAAAATAAGTTAAAAAAAAACACAAAACTTTTAACTCATTGTTGTTGTTTTCGAATCCCTGAACACTTTGGCCCTAAGGACATTCTCCTTTACAGCTTGGCGGTCTGTTGGCCAATTGGCTAGAGAGCTCTGGCTTTGGTGCCCTGATCTTCAGATTCGAATCTTGAAAGTGGCATGGATGTTTGTTAGGGGTTCGAAATCCACGTTAAACTATAGGCTCCGGTCAAATTAGCTAAAGTGTGCACAAAATGACAGCAGAACAACAAACCAAACCGTTCGCTATACCTGTTAGCAGATTTCGGTATTTCCCAGGGGTGACAGGATGTGTATTATGATACATTTACTAAAACTAATGTTACCGCAATCCTTCTCATTTGTGTGTTATACTGGCGAACTGTCTTTTCAGAATCTTCACTAATTCTTCAATTTATTTTCAACTTAATGATTCTTCTTCTTGCTACCAGAGGAATTAAACTCTCTCCCTCTTCCACGTCTACAATCATTAGGCTACTATAAGGACTTGCGTAAGGATGCTATCTATTCTACAATTGAATAAATTAGTAATGTAATTTTTAACAAGGTTGATCATTTTGGATTACCTACACACATAACGATCTTCAAATATCAAAGACGAGTCCTTTGGGGTCATTTTCCACGAGATAAAATACGATTAATAAAAGACGATAAAATATCATTAAGAAAATTAATGAGAGCTCTTTTCTGAGGGGGGATAAATTAATTATATAAGAATTTTAAAGGCAGATAATCTCATTAACTGCTTCTTCAGTGACGCTATGCATATTTTAATGATCAATTAAGTTTAAAATTAACTTAACGGGGAACATATTGACTCGAAGAACCCATTTAATAAATTAAATACTCAACAGATTGAATACTAGGCAAGTGGATTAGTTTCCACCTATAAGATAGAAAACGTTATTTCGAAACAGAGTTCATGTGTATCATCTTCTTAAATCCAACAAAAGATCATGTTGATGCTAGTCATGAAAAAGCATCTTTCTCTTTCTCTCCAGAGGTGCTGTAATTTACGACTGCACTGGGAACGACGTAAAAGAGAAAGTTCCAACCACCACTCCAATTTGTCAGCCCTCTTCGTCTTTCATCATGAGGGGTGGACTGAAATATTTATGAGGCAGGGCTGCAGCAGGTTAACTGTCACCGCGAGAAATGTCCATCCTCCTCTCCAGCGCTGCAAACGACATTTTCCTGAGAAAGATTTGGCCTCACCTGACGATTTCGATTAACTAGAACTTTTCCAAGTGTAAGACTTCTTCATCTAATTAGAGACCTGGCAACATTAGTTCCGATTAATGCTGAGAGACAGGATCCGGCAGTAGAGTTTAGGATACGGTGAAAATCATTAATAAAAAAGTCTTTTTCGTCCAAGAATAGTTTAATTTATATTATGTTAATTACTACACTTTCGTTGATGTACTGCTTTACCTATGTGTATGTCTAATCAAGTATAGAATCAGTATGGGTGAAAAGGCTTCACTCTGAGACAACATTTGGTCTTTCAATAATGTACTGTTCCATCTCACAATGTTATTAGATGAGCTTAAATAAATCACACTATAGATATATATTGAGCATAAACAGCGTTTTCTACTTCCCAAATGAAACAATTAATGATGAAATGATTGATTGTTGCTACTTTGCCTGCAATGAACTGAAATAGCACAAAGTCAAGCGTTTTATTCCTGCTTATCAAGCATACTGCTGAGCTCTAAACTATAATAAAAATATTTGGTATTTGTATTGAAATACTTTTTAAAAAAGTAAGCATGGTAACCATTTGCATTAACTTTTCATTAGACAATTTAAAAATAAGAAACATTAAAAACTTATCAGAGTTGTCGAGTCTACGACGAATCTAAATACCTTTTCTGTAGCAGACCTTAATTATCACGTGGCGTGATACACAAAACCATAAAGGGCTCACTTTGAAAAACAGGCGGAAGAATCCAGCATATTTCGTCACTTGAGAAAAAAAAAGGTAAAAAAACACTTCTTGTCGATTCGTTGCAGAACTCTTTTTTTCTCTTTCGAAAACCTCCCTTTAAAAAAATTCGTCAAAAGGGGGTGGACCAGTTTCCTTCACTTCTCACTGGAAACGAACTTCTTTCAGCCCTGTCACCAATCCCGATGCAGTAAATCTTCATGTAGGCAATATTCCTTTTTGTAATTGCTTCGACCTGTGGATGGTCGAACAGACAATCGCTAATTTCATGATGTCTGATTATCCATGATACTGATTATACATTGTCGTATTTCAGTGTCAGATTGTTCTCATTAGTACAAAACACTAATTTCATTTTATATAAATATCCACAACATTGCTTATCTGCTGTCTTATTTGAGTGAAGATTGTTATTATGTATTTGTTCAGGAATATATTCCTCTCTCCTGAAAACGAAATGCTACAGCTCTTCTTGTGGGAAAATGCTACAATATATATATGCATGAATACATGTGCTCCTATACACAATTAAGAACTTTAGAGTAAGTTCATAATTGTGTGTAGGAGCATCCATTGTTCAAGTAATATTTTTGCTGTAGGATCAAAAAGAAACACTGCATAGATGAAGAGAAAACATGATGATAATATTGTGCAAATAGATCATATGCTTAAATTGGAAAAGAGCATTAATAGAAAAAAAGTTTAATCGCTGATTTCATGATGTATCATTATTCATGACACTGATTATATGCTGCCATATTTGGATGAAATGTTTTCTCATTAGTACAAAAACACTAATTTTATGTAATATAAATATCCACAACATGGCCACACACAATATGAACTTTAGAGTTAGTTCATAATTATAAATGATTTGTTGTAATGGTTGTTAATTGTAGCATCATTTTAGTACTATGTGTAGGATGATGTTGTGATTGTTAATTGTAGCCTCATTATTATAGTATGTGTTGGATGATGTGCTGTAATGATTGTTAATTGTCGCATCATTGTAGTAGTATGTGTAGGATGATGTGCTGTAATGATTTTTATTTGTAGCATCCGATATTTAAATGATATATTTCGACTGTAGTATCTGAAAGAAACATTGCTTAAATGAAAGAAAAAACATGATGATAATATTGTGCAAATTGATCATAAGCTTAAATTGGAAAAGAGCATTAATAGAAAAAAAGTTAACATCAAAAATTTAGCAGTGAGAAGGAAAGAAAAGGAACAAACCAGGCAATGGCACGTGATCTTGGTCCCGTGGGGGGTGACGGGGGGGAGGTTAAAAGAATGGGGAGGGGGGGGAGTGAAAAAAAAAAATTTCTTTTCTCTAATCCAAATTAAATTTTCCATCTTCCTCAGTTTTTTGTCATCATTAGGGAATCGTTCTTCTCCTCGTAATAACAGCGCGCGCAGAAAAAAAAAAAAAAAAAAGAGAGAGGGAGAAAAGGCTGCTTCAGTTTTTCTCCTCACATTTCTTGCGAAGAAAATGTTTGCGCAGACATACCACATTAATTACACGGAATTCTCTCTGGATTTCGAGAGCAGGAAAAGCCCGGTATTCATTTGCGAATTTCATTCCGCGCTATTAAATGGAAGGAGGAATTCTCTTTTCTCTTTTGTGGTTGCAGTTCTAGGTGGTCTCGGAAACAGTTGGTAATCAATGCTAATTATTTGAGGGGTGTAGGGTGAGGGTAGGGGTTCGTCTTGAGCTGCGTAATTTATTTCAGTTGTTCTTAGGATGGAAAGGAAATTTATCTATAACTAGAGTTGTAACGTAATTATAATTTGTAGTTAGGTTAAATTTCATATTTCCATTGGAGGGAATTTTGCTCCAACATGTGGATTGACGTTGGCATCTAAAAAATTCAATTATTCTTAGCTAAACGTTCAAACGAGCTTTGTATTTAGTTAACTAGGCGAAGATTAATTCTATTAGTTATCTTTAATTAAATATGTAGCCTTTATTTTTCTTATAAATACTTACTATAAACCACGTTAGTATTTCTGATCACTAATATAAATGACAGATTTTTTCATATCACTTAATTAGTGTTGCACAAATTGTTTATTCATTAATACTTTGAATTCTATAATCAATGTCAGCACAACTCTCTAATGCATTAAAAGTTGCAATTATTCTAGCTAATAATCAGCAGTATTTATTTATTCAGTTATTAAATGGTAGGTGGCTGATGGCCGAGTACCTAGCGTTCTGGCCCTCGGTGTCCCAAGTTTCGGGTTGGGATCCCGGCGGTGGCATGGATGTTTGTAGTGGTTCGGAATCCACTTTAGGTCGTAGGTCCCGGTCTCATATGACCGTAGAGCGTCACAGAGCCCAATCAGATTTTTTCTAACCCACATCATTCCCAAACTGTAAAGGGACAACTCAGCTGTAGGCACAGTGATGTGGTGTGGTGCAGTAGTAGTAGTAAAATAGTAAATGAGCTGATTAAAAATATAACTGACAGCACTATTCAATAATTACTACTACTACACCACACCACACCACTGTGCCTAGAGCTGAGTTGCCCCATACAATTTGGGAATGATGTGGGTAAAATTGAATGGACGCATGAGGGGTGACAACTATCTCTACAATCCTATCTGGGACCTATGGTTTAAAGTAGATTCGAACAACTGCAAAAATCAATGGTACCGCAAGGAATAGAACACAAAACATAACAAGAGCACTAGCCACTCGGTCATCAGGTCCCAATTACCTAAGCTTTTCTAATACTTTGTCAGATGGATTGTCAGTACATTATTGAAAGACCAATTGTTGGTCCAGGGTGAAGCCTTGTCATCCATGCTGTAGTATATTATTTACTTGATTAGACACACACAAGTAGGCAAAGTAGTGCATCAGCGAAAGTGTAGTAATTAACATAATTATAAATTAAACTATTCTTGGACGAAAAGACTTTTATTAATGATTTTCCCCGTATCTAAACTCTAATCCCGGATCCTTTCTCTCAACAACTAATCGGAACTAATGTTGTCAGGGCTCTAATTAGATGAAGGAAGTCTCACACTTGGAAAAGTTCTAGTTAATCGAAATCGTCAGGTGAAGCCAAATCTTTCTCGGGTAAATGTCATTTGCAGCGTTGGACAGGAGGATAGACATTTCTCGCTGTGACAGTTAACCTGCTGCAGCCCTGCCTCATTAATATTTCAATCCACCCCTCTCTTGATGAAAGACCAAGAGGGCCGACAAATTGGAATGGTGGTTGGATCTTTCTCTTTGCCTCGTTCCGTGCAGTCGTAAATTACAGCACCTCTGGAGAGAAAGAGGAAAGGTGCTTTTTCATGACTGAGATCAACATCATCTTGTGTTGGATTTAAAAGGGTGATACACACAAACACGGTTTCAGATATACCGCTTTCAAACCACCAAATATTTAATTTATTAAATGGGTTCTTCAAGTCAATATGTTCCCCTTTAAGTCAATTTTAAACTTAATTCATCATTAAATTATGCATAGCGTCACTGAAGAAGGATTCACTGAGATCATCTGCCTTTGAAATTCTTATATAATTAGTTTATCCCCCAGAAAAGAGCCATCATTAATTTTCTTAATGATATTTTATCGTACTTTTATTAATCGCATTTTATCTCGTGGAAAATTACCACAAAGGACTCATCCTTAATATTTGAAGATTGTTATGTGAACAGGATAATCCGAAATGATCAGGCTTGTTAAAAATCACATTACTTATTTATTTAATCGTAGAAAAGGTAGCATTTTTACGCAAGTCCTTATAGTAGTCTAATGATTGCAGATGTTGAAGAGGGCGAGAGTTTAATTTCTCTGGTAGCAAGGCGAATTGTCATTAATTTGAAAATAAATTGTTGAATTATCGAAGATTGGGACAAAACATTTCACAAATATATCACACAAATGAGGAGCTTTATGCTACCATTATTTTTACTTAATGTATGATAATAGACATCCCGTCGTCCTGGAAAACACCAAATCTGCTACAAATATGGCGGATGGTTTGGTTTGGTTCTTAACTCTATGGATATTTTGTGTACACTTTAGGTTAATTAGACTGGGACCTGCAGTTTAAGGTGGATTCCGAACCACTCACAAACAAGCGTACCACCCCCGGTATTCTAACATGAAGCATGCGTTACCAAAGGCCAGAGCATTGGCCAATTGGTCATCTATAATAAGCAGAGTAATTTTGTTTATTTTAGTTTCTCTATCACTGACTATTTCGTATGCAGGCAAGTAGCAATGCTATGTATGATTAAAGTAGTAACCTATCGTGTGAATTATCTAAGTTTATCCAATACATTGTGAGATGGAGCTTCAGTACATTATTGAAAGACCAAATGTTGCCCCAAGGTGAAGTCTTTTCCAATCATGCTGTATATTCTTTACTTGATTAGACATACACGTAGGCAAAGCATTGCATCAACGAAAGTGTAGTAACTAACATATTATAAATTAAACTATTATTCGAGCGTAAAGACTTTTATTAATGAGTTTCACCGTATTCTAAACTTTAATCCCGGATCCTTTCTCTCAGCAACTAATCGGAACTAATGTTGTCAGGGCTCTAATTAGATAAAGGAAGTCTTGCACTTGGAAAAGTTCTAGCTAATCGAAATCGTTAGGTGAGGCCAAATCTGTCTCAGGAAAATGTCGTTTGCAGGGCTGGAGAGAAGGATGGACATTTCTCGCGGTGACAGTTAACCGGCTGCAGCCTTGCCTCATTAATATTTCAATCCACCCCTCTGGATGAAAGACCAAGAGGGATGACAAATTGGAATGGTGGTTGATCTTTCTCTTTGCGTCGTTCCCAGTGCAGTCGTAAATTACAGCACCTCTGGAGAGAAAGACGAAAGAAGCCTTTTCATGACTAAGATCAATATCATGTTGTGCTGGAGTTAAGAGGGTGGTACACACAAACTCTGTACTGGATATTCCATATTCAATCCACGAAGTATTAAATTTATCAAATGGGTTCTTGTAGTCAATATGTTCCCCGTTAAGTTAATTTTAATCTTAATTCATCATTAAATTATGCATATGTCACTGAAGAAGGAGATAATGAGATTATCTGCCTTTAAAATTCTTATATAATTAATTTATCCCCCAGAAAAGAGCTATCATTAATTTCTTAATGATATTTTATCGTCTTTTATTAATCTTATTTTATCTGGTGGAAAATGACCTCAAAGGACTCATTCTTAACATTTGAAGTTTTTTATGTGAACAGGATAATCCAAAACGATCAACCTCGTTAAAAATTACATTACTTATTTATTTAATAATAGGAAAGTAGCATTCATATGCAAGTCCTTGTTGTAGACGTGAAAGAGGGCGAGAGTATAATTCCTCTGGTAGCTAGAAGAATTGTCATTGATTTGAATCTAAATTGTAGAATTTGTGAAGATTCTGATAAAACATTTCACCAGTATAACACACAAGTGAGGAGCATTACTATACCATTATTTTTAGTAAATGTATGATGTTAGATATCCTAAAACACCAAATCTGCTACAAGTATTGCGAGTGGTGGTTTGTCGCTCTAAGGTCATTTTGTGCACACTTTAGGTTAATTTAACGGGAGCTACAGTTAAACGTGTATTCCTAATCACTAACAAACAACCATGTCACTGCCAAGATTCTACCTGAAGCATGTGGTAGCAAAGACCAGGTAGCCAGCCGATTGGCCATCAGGTCGCACGTATGGCAGATGAGGACTTATAATCAATGTCTTGTATAAAATCTGAATAAAGAAGTTATACTAGGGGAGGGAAAGAGGAAAGATGCGTTTTCCTGACAAAGATTAACATCATCTTGTGTTGGATTTTTACACACAAACTCTGTACTGGATATACCATATTCAATCAGCCAAGTATTTAATTTATTAAATGGGTTCTTGTAGTCAATATGTTCCCCGTTAAGTTAATTTTAATCTTAATTCATCATTAAATTATGCATAGCGTCACAGAAGAAGAAGGAGTTAATGAGATTATCTGCCTTTAAAATTCTTTTATAAGTAATTTATCCTCTCCAGAAAAGAGCTCTCATTAATTTTCTTACTGATATTTTATCGTCTTTTATTAATCGTATTTTATCTCGTGAAAAAATCACCTCAAAGGACTCATCCTTAATATTTGATGATTGTTATGTGAACAGGATAATCCAAAACGATCAACCTTGTTAAAAATTATATTACTTATTTATTTAATTGTAGGGAAGATAGCAGCCTTACGCAAGTCCTTGTTGTAGCCTAATGACTGTAGACGTGGAAGAGGGCAAGACTTTAATTACTCTGGTGGCAAGATTGGTTTAGTACCGTTCTACTATCATTTTGGGCTAAATAGCCCGGGCGCTACAGTTTAATGGGATTCCTAACTACTAACAAATATCCATGCCATCGCCAGGATTCGAATTTGAAGCCTGTGGTACCAAAGGGTAGAGCTCTATCCAATGGGAGATCAGGCCTCTGATAGCAAGAAAAATAGTCATTCATTTGAAAATAAATTGAAGAATAGTGAAGATTCTGACAAAACATTTCACCAGTATAACACACAAATAAGGTGCATTATGCTACCATTATTTTTATTAAATGTATGATATTAGACATCGCGTCGTCCATTGAAACGACGAATGAATTCTCATGAAACATGAATTCTCCAAATCTGCTACAAGTATGGCCGATGATTTGGTTGGGTTTATCATTTTACGGCCATTTTGTGCCCAATTTAGATTAATTAGACCGGTACCTACTGTTTAACGTAGATTACGTATCACTCACAAACAACCATGCCACCGCCAGGGTTCTAACCTAAAGCAAATGTGGTACTAAAGGCGAGAGCGTTAGCCAATTGTCCATCAGGTTGCCTGGAATAAGCAGATAGATTTTGTTTATTTCAGTTCAGTTATCATTGACTGTTTCATACGTAGGCAAGTAATGAAGCTATTTATGCTTAAGATCACCTATTGTGTGGTTTATCAAAGCTTTTCTAATACATTTTGAGGTGGATCATTAGTACATTATTGAAAGAACAAATGGTGGCCTCAGGGGGAAGACTTTTCATCCACACTGTTTATTGTTTACTTGATTAGATGTACACGTAGGCAAAGCATTGCATCAACGAAAGTGTAGTAACTCACATATTATAAATTGAACTATTATTCGGGCCTAAAGACTTTTATTAATGAGTTTCACCGTATTCTAAACTTTAATCTCGGATCCTTTCTCTCAACAACTAATCGGAACTAATGTTGTCAGGGCTCTAATTAGATGAAGGAAGTCTCACACTTGGAAAAGTTCTAGTTAATCGAAATCGTCAGGAGAGGCCAAATCTTTCTCAGGAAAATGTCGTTTGCAGCGCTGGGGAGGAGGACGGACATTTCTCGCGATGACAGTTAACCTGCTGCAGCCCTACCTCATTAATATTGCAATCCATACCTCTTGATGAAAGACCGAGAGGGCCGACAAATTGGAATGGTGGTTGGATCTTTCTCTTTGCGTCGTTCCCAGTGCAGTCGTAAATTACAGCACCTCTGGAGAGAAAGAGGAAAGGTGCTTTTTCATGACTAAGATAAACATCATCTTCTGTTGGATTTAAGAAGCTGATACACACAAACTCTGTTTTTGATATACCATTTTCAATCCGCCAAGTATTTAGTTTATTGAAGGGGCTCTTCGTGTCAATATGTTCCCCTTTAAGTTAATTTTTAAACTTAATTCATCATTAAAATATGCATAGCGTCAGAGACGAAGGAGTTAATAGGATTATCTGCCTTTAAAATTTTTATGCAATTAATTTATCCCCCGAGAAAAGAGCCATTAATTTTCTTAATGATATTTTATCGTCTTTTATTAATCGTATTTTATCTCGTGGAAAAATTACCTCAAAGGACTCGTCTTTAATATTTGAAGATTGTTATGTGTATAGGATAATCCAAAACGGTCCACCTTATTGAAAATTACATTACTTATTTATTTAATTTTAGAAGAGGTGGCATCCTTAAGCAAGTATTTATTGTAGTCGTGGAAAAGGGCGAGAGTTTAATTCCTCTAATAGCTAGAAGAATAGTCATTAATGTGAAAACAAATTGCAGAATTAGTGAAGATTGTGACAAAACTTTTCACGAGTATGACACACAAATGAAGAGCTTTACCATTATTTTACCATTATTTTTAGTAAATGTACGATATTAGACATCCTGTTGTCCTGCGAAAACTAAATCTGCTATCAGAATCACCAAATCGGCTATCACCAAATCAGTATGGCGGATGATTTGGTTTGGTTTGTCGCACTATAGTCATTTTTTGCATACTTCAGGTTAATTATACCGGGACCTACTGTTTACCGTGGATTTCGACCCACTCATACACATCCGTGCCACAGCCAGGAGTCGAGTCTGAAACCTATGGTACCAAAGGCCAGAGCTGTAGCCAATTGTCCATCAGGCTGCAGATATGGCGGATGAGAACCTTGTGATCGATTTCCTGTATAAAATCTGAAAAAGAGGTTATACTACAGCAAGATATTCGGAAACTCAAGTGCTTGACCTTGAAAGGGCCTTCAACTTATGAACCATCATTTATGTAACCATCAGATGCCGATATCTGGATTAAGATTTAATTCGAAGTTCTACTACAAGTAATTGCTGCAGATTTGAAATGAAACACTATGCATTTTATATACTTAGTGGGCAATAAATTAACAAAAAAATAATAGTAAATTTAAAAAATAATGTTTCAAAGACATTAGAAACATATATGATTTTTAAAAGAAAGTATTTTTAGAAAAATTTTTAACATTTGGAAACTATAGAGAAATGGATACCTTGCCTTTCTCACCACTTTTGCACCAACACTTTTGGTTTAAATTTAATTAAAATCTTTGCATTCTTTGTGTGACGGAAAGGTATAGTCTGCTGTAAATCTGTTTCTAAATAATAATCTACTTTAAAAATATGGCAGATATAATCAATGTACTACATAAAATCTGAATAAAGAGATTATAGCATGGTAACTCAAGTGCTTGGTCTTTAAAGGAGCCAACAACTTCCGAACTTCATTCATTTAACCATCAGATACAGATATCTAAATGCCGATTTAATTTAAAACTCTATTGCAAATAATTACTGTAGATTTGAAATGAAACACTATGTATTTTATATATTTAATGTGCAATAAATTAATAAAGATAATTGTAAATTTAGAAAATAATATTTCCAAATACATTAAAAACATACCTGATTCAAAAGAATATATTTTTATAGAAATTATTAACATTGAACTATAAAACTATAGAGGGATACTTGTCTTGCCCGATTCTTTCATCAACCATTTTGGTTTAAATTTAATTAAAATCTTTGTGTTGTTTTTTTAACGGTGAGATATTAGAAATTTTAATTTTTCTTTAAATCTGTTTCTAAATAATCTGCTTTAAAAACGATGACAACTGAATTCTAAGTGTAGTTTCTTGCCATTGTATAGAATAAATAAGAAAAATTATCGCAGACAAAGATTTTTTGCCACAATATTATCTATATTATAAAGGATTATTCTATAGATTTAACTTGTTGATTTAACTTATCCCATTCATTCTACAATTATGATGATTTAGTTATCCTAAAGTTTAAAATTGTGAATATTGTGAAGAAATTCCCGGTTTCACCAACTTCATTCCTTTCACAAAAAGGAGTTAGTCATGATATTACATGAACTTCCAAAAAGTATAGCAATCAAGAATATCACCGTGTTCAGCCATTATTCATTATCATAAAAATGTACATATTATAGAAAAGTTAGAATATAAGAATTCCAACAAAAATTATAATATAAAGAGTATTTCAGCAGCAGACTTACAAAATTCTAAGGACAACCAGACGAATGGAGATCATAAAGCAATACAAACCCTGAAATACTTTCCTACTGCAGTAGTGTACACAGAAAACACCAGAAATGAAAGAACACTATGTTAAATGTATATGCAGTTTATTAATTAATGTACCTTAATAAAAATAACATGGTCAATAGTAACAGATGTGAACTACGAATGCTCGTTTTTCGTACAGAATCATCTAGACTATTCAAGAACATCTCGACATACTGTAGTATGCGAAAGCTTGTTTATCGCACTTGGTTTATATTGCGCCATACCTAACAGTCTCCTCCATGTTCGGAGTGGCCTGGTGGCCAATTGGCTGGCACTCTGACCTTAGGTATCACAGGCTTCTGTTTCGATTCTTTGCAGTGCCATGGATGTTCGTTAGTGGTTCGGAATCCACTTTAAACTGTAGGTCCCGGACTATTATCCCAAAGTGTGCAGAAAAGGACAGTAGAAGGGCAACCCAAGCTACAGCAATATACCAACGTTCAGTTAAGTTAGTCATGATATTACAAGAACATCCACCAAGTTCAATAGTGAAGAATATCACTAAAGTTCAACCGTTGTTATTATCACGAGAATATACATATTGTAGTACTCTGGCGCTCGGTACTACGGGTACCGGGTCCAAATTCTAAGCGTTGCCATGGATGTTTGTAGTGGTTCGGAATTCACTTTAAACCGTAGGTTCCAGTCCTAATTGGATCGTAGAGCGTTGCGGGAGCATTGTTACTCCGCGTCCGTGGCTGATCATCAAGTTACACGCGCCCCCTGGGTAGTGCAAAGTGAGTAACATCGATGCAGCCCTTACGGCATAAAAGATCACGGTCTATTTTTCAGCTGCATTGGAAGAAAAAAAATACATATTGTAGGAAAGTAGGAATATAAGTATCACAACAAAAATTATAATATAAAGAGTACTTCAGCACCAGGTTTCCAAACTTCTAAGAGAGATTAGGTGAATTGGAATCATGAAGCAATACAAACTCAGAAAATATTTTCCTACTGTAGTAATGTACGCAGAAAACACCAGAAATGCAGCGAATATGCAGTTTATTGATAAATGTACAATTTGCCATCAGGCTACATATTAATAGTAATAAATCAATAGAATAAAGCAGAAATGCTAAATAAAATATTAAAAGTAAATTAAATAAAAGTAGTCCTTCAATAAACTTTTGGAATTAAAGTTCTTCTATATTAGCGAAAAAGAAACTGAGTATCTATATATTACACTGATATAGATAAACATGTTCAGAAAAGAAAAACTAAGGCAGGAGCAATAAAATAAAAGGTGTGCACTATCTGTTGAGCCTTCTCCCACCAAATCCTTCAAACATCATCCATCTCTTTCCGATACACTGTCCAGATCCACCTGTCGGACAGGAGGCGCATATTAATAGTAATAAAACATGTATGGCCACCAAGAACACCCGTTCACCCCCTATCCGGGAACAATCGCCTTCTCAGAAGCATCCCCCCTCCCCAGAATGATGAGCGATGCTCCGGTTCTTCCATCCATCAGTCACGACACGAGGGTATTCTGGATACAGAGATGGTGTTGCCAACCCTAGATACAAAATTCATCAAGAAAATATCCCTCCTTTTTTCCCCAGTGTAATTGTTCGTCTGTTTTATTAGGAAAGATCTGTTGGGAGGAAATGATGAGAAGAGATATTAATTTTAGTTCGTTTAATAAAATTAATGAATTGAGTTGATTTATTTATTTGATGTACTTTAAAAAGTATTTTTTTTCATAGTAGACAAAAAACAGAGAAATTGCTAATTATTGTTAAAATTATTCTCTAACTTATTTGATATAAATAAGAAAACTTTTTTTCACCACAAATGTATAATTTGTATCAAATAAAATTCTACTTCACTAGGAGATTCTGAATACAGAGTTGGTATTGCCAATCCTAGATACAAAATTCATCAAGAAAATATCCCTCCTTTTTTCCCCAGTGTAATTGTTCGCCTGTTTTATTAGAAAAGATCTGTTGGGTGGAAATGATGAGAAGAGATATTAATTTTGGTTTATCTAATAAAATTTATGAATTGAGTTGATTTATTTATTTGACCTATTTTAAAAGTTGATAAACGGCAAAAAATAAATTGGAAATTGAGAAATTGCTAATTATTGTTAAAATTATTATCTAACTTATTCGATATAAATAAGTTTATTTTTCAAATAAAAACAAATCTATAATTCGTTTCAAAAAAAATTCTACTTCACTAGTTCTATTAGGGTTATTCTGGATACTGAGATGGTGTTGCGAAACCTTGATGCAAAATTCTTAAAATAAATATATTAATTTTTTTTTTACAAGTTTAATTTTTTTCTGTTTTATTAGAAAAGATCTGTTATGAGGAAACAATAAAAATTGAGATTATTTCAGTTTTTCCAAACAAATTAATTAATTAAGATTTTTATTTATTTTCAGATTTATTTGACGTTCTTTAAAAATAGTTCTTTTGATAATCAACAATAGAATAAATCAACAATAGAAAAGGCTCTAATCCTTGTTGTCTCACATGTCCGTTATAAATAAGCTTTCATACCCTATGTCTGATATGTCTCAAACAAAACTTTACCATACTAAAGGATTCTGGATATTGAAATGACGATGTGAACCATCAATACAAAATTCCACAAGAATTGTTCTTTGTGTAATTGTTCTGTTTAATTAAAAATCTGTTGAGAGGAAATGATGAGAAGAGAGATTAGTTTCGGTTTGTTAAGCAAAATAAATTAATTAAGCCTATTACATTTGTCATGATTTATTTGACGTGTTTTAAAAATAATTCTTTGGGTAAAATAGTTCTTTAAAAATAGTTCTTTTGACAAAATAAATTGGAATAGTATTTACTGGTAATTTCGGGTAAAATGATCTCAATTGTTTGATAAAAGAAAACTTTCAGAATATATGTATAATCCATTTCAAATGTAATTTCAAACTGATTACAACGAAAGTGGGAAAAAAGAGCCATTTTTTAAAGAATTGAATTTAAAATTTAATTCAACAATATCAAACTTCTTTCCGCTACCTTCTCTAAAAAGGAAAAAATACTGTGATGACTCTAAATTATTTCCTGAATGAAATTTTTAATTTTTAATTATTCATTTGCATTTTTAAATCATATCAGGGGTTTTTATTCAAAATTCAGAGATGGTACAGTAAGAATTTGTGGAATATTTTATCAAGCATAATTTTTGAGTTACAAATTAAAAAAAAATGAAATAAATTTTATTACATGCAAATTAATATGTGTACTTATAAATAATTTACAAATAATTAAATTTTTTATGAAAATAATCATGGGTAATCAACATAATGTATGGTCTGCATTAGAAATTTTCAAGATGTTATATTATTACAAATGTCGTCTCTAAATTAACTTATCCTCTTTTGACAATCAAATTCAAAATGTCACTTCAATACAAATACTTTTTTTTGTGAAAAAGTAGTAAGTTGGTTGCGGTAACTGAACGTTGGTATATTCCTGTGACATGGGTTTGTCACTCTATGATTTCTGCACACATTGGGATAATTAGACCTGGACCTACAGTTAATGGGGATTCCGAACCACTCACAAACATCCCTGCCACCGCCAGGACTTGGACCTGAGCCAGAGCGTGAATGAATTTGAATAGCCAGAGAACTAGCCAATTGGCCATCAGGCTCTGTGGCTTTTGAAACTCGTTGATATTATATTAATATAGTGATTAGCATTTTTCAAGACTTAGGGCACAACATGGACTATTTCACAACTGTAAATTTTATCATTATTATTTTTATTTACTATTACAAAAACAATGGAAAAAAAGAGAGTGGAAAGCGAGACTGGAATTAGAATTAAGAATTTTTAAATCAGTCAGAATCCAATTATATTCCAACTATTGTTCGTTCAGATTTCATTGATTTTTCAGGATAAAATGAATCTCAAACGTTTTTGTTGTGCTTTTCAGAATTTCGTAACATAATTAATTGGTAATGCGACTTGATCTTTATTTTATAAAACTGATGAAAAATGATTATGTAAGAAGAAGAAATGACGAAATGAAGGAAAAAGTAAACTTAACAAACCTTTATTGAGAATTTGTAAGACTAACAATAAAAATAAAAGCACTGAAAGTTCTGCAAATCAATCCAATTAAAATAAATCTGTCTGCTAAATCCTCAACTGGGTTCCCGAAATCGGATCAATAACTCGGATGTTTTCAACCTAATCGTTAAACAGCAGTTTCCAGACAATGCGTGACTTTTTTTAAAGACGACTTTTGAAGTAAAGAGAAATAACTTCCGAAGTTTAGGAAAAAAAAAAATTCAAAATGATATTGATTTTTTTGGAAAGGGTAACTTTTTTTTTTCAAATTCTTATGCATGTATTTGGTAAGCATATAATAAAATAATGGTTATTGAAAAATAAACTTTATGCTTTGATAATAATGCTTTGATAATGGACGACATTCATTATTCAAATAATGAATGACATTAATACAGGAAGGCTCATGTTTCATCATGAAAGCAGTAGTCTTAAAATCACTGCTTTTAAAATTGAAAGATATACTTCATATGCTTTGATAATATGTTAAGAATGATGCATATTTGAAACATGAGCACTGTATGGACGACATTCATTCAAATAATAAATGCCATCAATACAGAAGGCTCATGTTTCATCACGTCTACTAGCAGTAGGCTTAAAATCACTGCTTTTAAAATTCATACTTCATATGCTTTGATAATAATATGTTAAGAATGATTAAAATGATGAAACATGAGCTTCCTACAATGGACGACATTCATTATACAAATAATGAATGACTTCATGTTTCATCTACTAGCAGTAGGCTTAAAATCACTGCTTTTAAAATTGAAAGATATACTTCTATATGCTTTGATAATAATATGTTAAGAATGATGCATATTAAAGACATGATGAAACATGAGCCTTCCTACATTGTATGGACGACATTCATTATACAAATAATGAATGACATCAATACAGGAAGGCTCATGTTTCATCATGTCTACTAGCAGTAGGCTTAAAATCACTGCTTTTAAAATTGAAATATATACTTCATATGCTTTGATAATAATATGTTAAGAATGATGCATATTAAAAGACATGATGAAACATGAGCCTTCCTACATTGTATGGACGACATTCATTATTCAAATAATGAATGACATCAATGCAGGAAGGATCATGTTTCATCACGTCTACTAGCAGTAGGCTTAAAATCACTGCTTTTAAAATTGAAAGATATATTTTATATGCTTTGATAATAATATGTTAAGAATGATGCATATTAAAGACATGATGAAACATGAGCCTTCCTACATTGTATGGACGACATTCATTATTCAAATAATGAATGACATCAATGCAGGAAGGCTCATGATTCATCACGTCTACTAGCAGTAGGCTTAAAATCACTGCTTTCAAAATTGAAAGATATACTTTATATGCTTTGATAATAATATGTTAAGAATGATGCATAAAGAAAACATGATGAAACATGAGCCTTCCTACATTGTATGGACGACATTCATTATTCAAGTAATGAATGACATCAATATAGGAAGGCTCATGTTTCATCACGTCTACTAGCAGTAGGCTTAAAATCACTGCTTTTAAAATTGAAATATATACTTTATATGCTTTGATAATAATATGTTAAGAATGATGCATATTAAAAACATGATGAAACATGAGCCTTCCTACATTGTATGGACGACATTCATTATTCAAATAATGAATGACATCAATGCAGGAAGGCTCATGATTCATCACGTCTACTAGCAGTAGGCTTAAAATCACTGCTTTTAAAATTGAAAGATATACTTTAATATGCTTTGATAATAATATGTTAAGAATGATGCATATTAAAGGCATGATGAAACATGAGCCTTCCTACATTGTATGGACGACATTCATTATTCAAGTAATGAATGACATCAATACAGGAAGGCTCATGTTTCATCATGTCCCCTGTCAGTATGCTTAAAATTCCTGTTTTTAAAATTGGAAGATATACTGTACTTTATATGCTTTGATAATAATATGCTAAGAATGATGCATACTAAAGTATTTGAACAATGAATGTCATCAATACAATGCAGTAGAGCTCCTGTCTCATCATGTCCACTAGCATTATGCTTACAATCACTGCTTTTAAAATTGGAATCTCTTTATATAATTGGAATATCTTTATTTGCTTTGATAATAATATGCTAAGAATGATGCATATTAAAATATTTAAATAATGAATATCATCAATACAATGTAAGAAGACTCATGTTTCCTCACGTCCACTGGAAGTATGTATACAATCACTGCTTTTAAAATTGGAAGATTTTCGAGAGCCATTGAGACAGCTTTTGAAGTTTATTAATATCGACTTTTTTTATTGTGGGATGCGAGGTTTCCGAATTTATTCATATATTATTCACAAATGCTAGATAGTTACTTATGAAAATCTTTAAATCAAACCATACCCTCCTATTTTCATCCCTCAATGCGATGCTTGAAATACATGTAAATGTCTAGCTATGTATAAAAGCTTTAAATAAAAATTATTAACTTTATTAATTTACCTTTTATCATTGATATGGATGATATATGATAGATTCAATGTTACTTAGGATGTGTTACTTCAGTGTTACTTACCACTGGAGTACAATTTTAGCCTTTAAAATCAGAAACTAGTAATATCATCATTGCCAGACAAATTGCTTGATGGAAGGTTTCTGGGTTTTTCCCATTTTATAGTTAAATGAAATATGTCTTGAAATTGTTTCCGAAAAACATTCCTATTTTACCGCAAAGTATTCCTATTCAAAGTATTCCTATTAAAGTAGTAAAGTACAATCTTAATTCACTATTGACTTTTTAAGTGCGAGAGTGTAACATCCTCTTATGATGCACCTTTGATAACGTTGAATCTGATTTAAAACTGCTGCACAGGTCCAGAACCCGTTATTGAAATAAAATAGTATAACTATAGTATAAATACATTACAACTGGAGTATTAAATACGCCAGTCTCTTTTCAATCAATTCGCTCTTCACTTGAGCATTGCTCTTTGAGAACCCCTGCCTTATACCGTTATGAATACACCCTCGGTGTCTCAACAGAATTAATCAGAGCCTCAGAAAGAGAATCCAAATCGAAAAAACTCCCCAAACTCATTTGGATGTTCCTCAGCATGGTGACAATGAATGAGTGAATAAATGAATGCTACAGGTGTTCATTTACGTTACATGTGTGGTGAAGTATCACAGGTCATTGAAAGAAAATGGTTTAACTCTGTACTACTGTGTCCAAAAGTAAGAAATTTATTTTTTAAACTCTATTACTCTATTTATTTTTCCAAATTTATTACATGTCCTTCAAAGTAATCCCCTCCGGACACAAGAGACTTATACCAGCTTTTTTCCAATCCTCAATGCATGCTAAAAAGTCATCGCCAGGGATGGCCCTCAAAGCGTTGAATTTCTTCAACCGACTCAAAACGGTGTCCGCGGAGTGGTCTTTTGAGTGTCGGGAATAGCCAGAAATCGCACTGTGTGGAATACGGTGGTTGTGTAACGATATGGGTTTTATTTTGGGTGAAAAAGTCACGAAGAATCAATGAGCAGTGTGAGTTGGCGCATTCAGTGTTTTCGGTACCAATCGAGATTTGACGCGTTTGAGGCCCAAAATGGAATTGACAGATCCTTTTGAAATTCCTACATCATCAGCAAGGTCTCTAATTGTAAATCGACAGCTTGAAAGCACCAAATCTTGTCAAGAATCAGATCTTTTCTCGGCCTTCTCTTAACGTTTATACCACTTCTAAACATTTCATTCCGATATAGGAATACAAAGCCGAGCGTAACTCAAACAAACTAATGAATATTCAGTTTTCGCGTTGAGCGTAACTCAAACAAGAATATTTCACACACACAGATGTCAAGGACAGTGTCAGCAACCTAAAAAAAAGAAATAAACATTGAAACCCCATAAACTCGGGAATTTTAAATTGAAAATTGGTCTTACCTTTTGGAAACAGTAGTATAAAATACTTCAACCACTATTTAATCAATTCACTGTTCTCTACACTTTGAGAACCCCTGCCTAATACCGTTAGGAATACACCCTCAGTGTCTCAACAGAATTAATCAGAAAGAGAATCCATCTCTAAAAAAACTCCCCAAACTCATTTGGATGTTCCTCAGCATGGTGACAATGAATCCGGTAAATTCTCCTCACGTCCGGCTGTTATCCGGAATGCGCGTGCACGCTCGCAGTTTAGTTATGGAAATGAGGCCGGAGATATGTATTCCGGGAGATATATGGGGAAAAGTGAGGCTGAAATTCCAGCACTTTTAAGTTTTAGTTGTGACTAAACGCTGCAGTTCCCCATCGTTAAAATTCAAGGGGGTTGTTCCTGGGGATAACAAAACAATCGACCATTTTTTGTTTGAATATTATTAAATCATCGTATAAAGGATATTTTGTTTGTTTAACTGGAAATTGTGACGCGGGAATACAAATGCTCTGTTTTACCGCTATAGACATCATAGACAAAGAACAGATGTCTTTTATTAGCCTATTCTCAGACAACTTTCTCGAATTTATGGGAAAATGGTCTCTCTGAATTGCAGACAAATGGGGGTTTTATGGTACTTACTTGACTGATTTTTTCTTTCCTATTTTTTCCAGCTTTTTTTGAGCTGTTTGAGTTTTATTTTTTAAAAAAACCCAAGAGTATTAACTCAATTACCATTTACTCCATCATTAAATTACCTTGTTGCATTTGTCCCATTGTTAAATTTCACTTGCATTAAAACTACATAAACTGATTAAAATTTATAGTATAATGCGCAATTACAGATTGTGAGGTCAGGGTTTTCATATTAGGATAGATGAATTGATTAACTGATACATCAATGTTTGGGTTTGATTAACTGATCATCTAATTTATATGTTTAATTGATTAACTGATACATCAACTGTTTGATTAACTGATCATCTATTTTATCTATGCTTAATTGATTTACATCCACTGTTTGATTTTACATCCACTGTTTGATTAACTGATCATCTATTACTTATCTATGATGATTAACTGATACATCAACTGTTTGATTAACTGATCATCTATTACTTATCTATGCTTAATTGATTAACTGATACATCAACTGTTTGATTAACTGATACATCAACTGTTTGATTAACTGATCATATTACTTATCTATGCTTAATTGATTACTGATACATCAACTGTTTGATTAACTGGATACATCAACTGTTTGATTAACTGATCAATTACTTATCTATGCTTAATTGATTAACTGATACATCAACTGTTTGATTAACTGATACATCAACTGTTTGATTAACTGATCATCTATTACTTATCTATGCTTAATTGATTAACTGATACATCAACTGTTTGATTAAAACTACATCATAAACTAATACTTATATATGTTTAATTGATTAACTGATACATCAACTGTTTGATTAACTGATCATTATCTATGCTTAATTGATTAACTGATACATCAACTGTTTGATTAACTGATCATCTATTACTTATCTATGCTTAATTGATTAACTGATACATCCACTACTTGATCTGGATCCATCCACTGTTTGATTAACTGATACATCAATCTGATTAACTGATCATCTATTACTTATCTATCTATTAACTGATACATCAACTGTTTGATTAATTCAACTGTTTGATACATACATCAACTGTTTGATTAACTGATCACTAATACTTATATATGCTTAATTGATTAACTGATGTTTGATTAACTGATCATCTATTACTTATTATGCTTAATTGATTAACTGATTACTGTTTGATTAACTGATACATCCACTGTTTGATTAACTGATCATCTATTACTTATCTATGCTTAATTGATTAACTGATACATCAACTGTTTGATTAACTGATCATCTATTACTTATCTATGCTAATTGATTAACTGATACATCCACTTGATTCTGATACATCCACTGTTTGATTAACTGATACATCAAGTGTTTGATTAACTGATCATCTATTATATCTATGCTTAATTGATTAACTGATACATCAACTGTTTGATTAACTGATCATCTATTACTTATCTATGCTTAATTGATGATACATTCACTGTTTGATTAACATCATCCACTGTTTGATTAACTGATACATCATCTGATCATATTACTTATCTATCTTAATTGATTAACTGATACATAATTGATTAACTGATCATCTATTCCTCCTTAATTGTGATACATTGTTTGATTAACTGATCATCTATTACTTATATGCTTAATTGATTAACTGATACATCAACTGTTTGATTAACTGATCATCTATTACTTATCTATGCTTAATTGATTACTTGATACATCCACTGTTTGATTAACTGATACATCAAATGTTTGATTAACTGATCATCTATTACTTGTCTATGCTTAACAGATTGTAAAATGATACAATTGTCACAGTTCTCACCTTAAAATTATCAAGAGTATTAAATCAAATACCGTTTATTCCCATCGTTAAATTACCTTGTTGCATTTGTCCTATTATTAAATTTCACTTATATTAAAACTGCGTAAGCTGATTAAAATTTTTAATTCGTAACTACAGATTGTGAGGTCAGGTTTTTTAATATTATGATACATCATCTATTACTAATCTATGCTTAATGATACATTTATCATAGTTTTCAACATAAAAAAAAAAATCAAGAGTATTAATTCAAATACCGTTTATTCCATCGTTTAATTACCTTGTTACATTTAATCCATTGTAAAATTTCACTTGCATTAAAACTACATAAAATGATTAAAAATTTTAATTTGTAACTTACAGATGGTGAGGCCAGGTTTTTATATTATGATACATATTATCTATGCTTAATAATAGATTTGTCATAGTTCTTAATTTAATTATTTATTCAATTCGTACAATACTAAAAATATATTCGCTTATTAATAAATTAAGCTTTCCTTTATGTTAATATTAAAGTTTAATACCACGAAAAAGCTTAAAGTTTTTCTTTAAGCTCTTTTATTTATAAACTAATCTAAAATGCAAAAATTGAAAGTATTTAATAAGCTCAAGATTATTCTTTAATCATAAATGGATTTAATAAAAAATAGATTATTGTAAATGTTAACTACCATGAAAAATAGAACATGTTCGTTGTTTCTGAAATAGAAGATTCCAGATAGAAGATCCTCTATGAATTGTGCTTCTCTCATTAAAAAGATTTGCCATGTGTTATTTTTTGAAGGGAATGAGGAAAACTCTTTTAATATGTATTTATTGCAGCTTTTCCTGTAGCGTTTTAACTCTCGATAACGCAGAATCTGCTATATCAGTACTAAAGGAAAATCAAGAGCAAGACATTGAGAGACCCAGCATTCCAGATTAATAGAAAATATAGTGTTGTTTTGAAATAAAGTAACTTAAGAAATATTTTTAAAATTTTTTCATTTGATTTTATTAGTAGTATTTAACATATTAGAAAGTTATTTTAATTGCGTATTCACAATATCCCTGTGAGCACCCCGAAGTGGGCAGCACCGACTTATGCTGTTACACATTTAGCACAACCCAGGGACAAGAGTAGCTCGAAGACATGTTACGGGCTCGAGTAACATTACCCCCACAACGCTCTACGATCCTATTAGACCGGGACATAGGTTTAAAGTGGATTCCGAACCCCTACAACATCCATGGCACAATTGGGACTCGAACCCGAAACCTGGGGTACCGAGTGCTAGTCATTCGCTTTATTTAATAACTTATGGGCATCTGATCTTACCTATGCCTTTTTCGTTCAAATATTGACATAAAATGGTCCACATCGATTTCAAATTTTTACGGTATTATATATCATTTGACTTTATTTATTTGATCCAAATAAAATCACTAATAATCCTCACTAAATAATAACTCATTGGAAGTACTAATTTATTCTAATATATTTCCGATGAGTGGCTAACTGATTGATAAAGGACTAAGCCATTGATTAAGTATGAACTTATACCAAACTAACGAATTGGAAAATTTTCTAGTATTAACTATTAGAGAAGTTTCCAATAAGGAACTAACTTGGAAACTTTGAACTCATTAGAGTAGTTAGTACTAACTCATTGGAAAATTTTGAAATCTTTTCTTACTCTTTCGATTTTTTATTAGTTAGCTTTTGAGTTAAGGTTGCTAGGAGTGCTGTTGTTGGTTCTGTTAGTTCTTTAGTAGTCCTTTTACTATACTATAGTAGTTTTTCTCACAGGAAGAGTTTTGGCATTTAATTCTAAGAGAGAGGAAAATTTTTATTTGACAAAGATAAAATAACAGCTCATCACTCAAATTTGACAGCAAACAAGAATTATTGTGGGTAGTCATATTATGTGCAATTAGTATTTTGTACTAATGAGAAAAACCTGTCACTCAAATTTGATAGCAGATATTCGGTATCATGTATAATGAGACTCAGGAAATCAACTGATGTCTGTGCCACCTTCACAGCTCGAAACAACTACAAATTAAATATGAACTATACCACGAGTTGTTCCATCGTGATTGGCGATAGACCACGCGCTAAGAAATGTCTACTCCAATGAGAAGTGAGGGAAGCTGACCCTCTTCTCTCTCTTGACCAATTGTCTTAAAATGTGGTTTTCAGTGAAGAAGATAGAGATATTTCTGCGACGAGTCGACCTTAAGTATTTTTTTTTCTTTTTTTGCTTTGAAGTGATTGAATAGTCCGGAAATTCCGCCTGTTTTCAAAGTAAGTCCTTTATGGTTTCGTGTATAATTAAGGTATGAAGCTGACCATGTATTTTTAGATTCGACGTAGTCTAGAGAACTCTGAAAATCTCTGACCATACAGTAAACTGTACTTGTGATTTAATCGTGCATTTGTGAATCAAATTATTTAAATTTAATTCAATTTTTGATTAAATTTTCATTTTCTGTAAATAATAAATTATAATAATCTAGTGTTGTGTATTTATATAAATATATAGTGCTTGTAAATAAAAATTAAAGTCTTTCTGTGATCTCGAAAGGGACCTTTTTCTTGAAATCGTTATAGGTCTAGTATAAGCCGAATCCTTAAAATACCGTTAAATCGCATACAAATCTGTAGTTCCTTTTTCACAAAATATTGCAAGAAATATGGAAATTTTTATATATTTATACTATAAAACACATAATATCGTAGATAAAAACAATAACAAATAAAGTAAACTAAAATAAGTAATATATCTAAATATTCATTAAGAATACGAAATGAGCATTGGTCTTTAAATTTTAAACGAGGCCTTCTTTCACGTTTCTTACTTTGACGACTTTCGAAACATTCAGGAAAAGACGTTCAGGTCTTCTAGAAATAAAGAAAAGAGTCTTGTAAGGAACTGGGGATGTCACGTGCCACAGAAAGGAATTCAGTAAAAAGAGGCACGTGACCAGAATGGAGTGTCAGACGATCCGGCCACCCCGGGGAGTCTTTCATCCTGGCGTGCGGACACTGGTCATTTTCAAGCTGTTGCACCCTTTACAACTCAAGAACATACTCGCTCTAGGGGTGAATTTTTCAGTAAAAGTGTCACTATACACTTATGCAGTGTCTTTATGGTTTGGTTTTGAAACAACATATAAAATGGAATATTTTTCGAATGTGGGATGTAGTTTGAAAACGCAGTAAAGTAAAAGTAAAAAATATCGTTTGATTTATAATTGGGATCGTTTCTTATTTAGCTTTTATATTATAATATGTTTTTTTTAAACGTGGAATATGTTTTATATACGATTTAAATCTTTGTAAATGCAAAACTGAGAAAAGTTTCAATCATTTGATTGTCATTATCGCCCTCCACTTTTTCGCCATAGATCTTTACCTCTTCATTAATTAAGGTTAACCATCCCATGTAAATGAAATAATATTCCACTCAATTCTATTGAAATAACTATATGTGGAAGAAATAATATATTGCAACATTACAGCTGTTGCTGTTTTATAAATTGCTTCTTGCTATTTTTTAATCGAACAACATTTTTTTTTAATTAATGATCAGGAAAACTGTTCAGATCAGATTAAATTAAGGTTAACCATCAGATGTACATAAAATAATATTGCCCTCAATTCCATTGAAATAACCACACGTGCAAGAAATAATATACTATAACGTTACAGCTGTTACTGATTTGTAAATTGTTTTCTTGCTATTTTTTTTAATGGAACAACAGTTTTGTAACTGTTCATTAATTAAGGTAATCAGATTAATTAAAGTTGCATCATCAGATGTAAATAAAATAATAATCCCTCAATTCCATTTATATAACCATATGTTCAAAAAATAATATATTATAACATTACAGCTGTTGCTGTTTTATAAATTGCTGTCTTGCTATTTTTTTAATCAAACAGTTGAATATTCTTGTGATTTTAACATTGTTCCTTTCAAGATCTAATAATACGCCGGAATATCTTGCTCTATTAGACCTAATTCTTTACGCCATCACAATGTACTTTTATCATTTGATTATTTTGAATCATTAGCAGTTATGACTTCTAAAGTAGACTTTTATGACTCATTGTATTCCTCATGGATAAATAGCTTCACGTTAATAGTGAGTAAAATAAAAATCTAAATGGAAGCCAGTACACCTGTCTGTGTGGGTGAGCTGTCTGGAGAGAGAAAGAAGTGTAACACCAAAGTGTGCGTTTGGTTTTCGAATAAAATAGAAGTGTTTTTTTCAGTCCACTAGTGCTATGTGTTTTTATTCTAAGACTGGAACACATTGTATATATTGCAAAAAGGATTCCGATTCATAATCTTGAGTAATAATTTAGAACAAGTAGATTATTTTAAAAATACAAAATACTTCAAAATTTGTGCATGCATTACTACTGCTAAGAAAATAATAAATAGTTCTGAAAAGATTCCATTTATTAGCCAGTATTTATTCTCACAGTGGAATGTTTTTGTGTTTATAAAATTGTTCCTTTCAAGATCTAATAAGATACTACTGAATGTCTTGCTCTATTAGACCTAATTTTTTACATCATCACAATGCAATTATAATACACCTTCATCATTTGATTGTTTTGAATCATTAATAGTTATAAGACTTTTAGGTAGACTTTTTATGACTCATCGTATATATTGCAAAAAGAATTCCGGTTCATAATCTTGAGTAATAATTTAGAGTGAGAAGATTATTTTTAAAAAATACAAAATTTTTTGCATGCATTACTATTGCAAAGAAAATAATAAACATTTCTGAAAGTTTTCATTTATTAGCCAGTCTGTGTTCTTATATTAGAACATACAGTTGAATATTTTGTGTCTTTAAAATTGTTCCTTCAAGATCTAATAATATACTCATGATATCTTGTTCTATTAGATATTTCTTACACCAATAATGGAACTATTTTACAATTTTTAACATTTGATTGATTTTGAATCATTGCAGTTATAAGACATATAAGTTGAATATTTTATGATCAATGTATTTTGCAAAAGAATTTCGATTCATAATCTTGAGTAATAATTTATAGTGAGAAGATTATTTTAAAAATACAAAATACTTCAAATTTTTTTTTTGCATTACCATTGCTAAAAAATAATAAATATTTCTGAAAGCTTCCATTTATTGTCAGTCTTTATTCTTATATTTTAGCACTTGAATATTTTTGTGTTTTTAAATTTGTTTCTTTAAAGATAAGATTCTCCTGAATATATTGCTCCATTAGACCTAATTTTTTACACCATCACAAACAACTACAATACACTTTTATTATTTGATTGTTTTTGAATCATTAGCAGTTATAATTATGACTCATTGTATATACTGCAAAAGGATTCCGATTCATAATCTTGAGAAATAATTTATAGTGAGTAGATAATTTTAAAAAATACCTCAAAATATTTACATGCATTTTATTATATCTTGTTCTTTGACCTATTTTTTACACCATCATAATGCAACTATAATACATTTTTATCATTTGATTGTTTTGAATCATTAACAGTTATAATACGTCTAAACTTTTTATGACTCATTGTATATATTGCAGAAGGATAAATAAAAAAAAAATTCACTATCTTGGATAACAAAGGATTCATAATCTTGAGTAATAATTTATAGTGAGTAGAAAATTTTAAAAATACAAAATACTTCAAAATTTTTGCACGCGTTACTTTTGCTAAGAAAATAATAAATATTTCTGAAAAGGTTCCATTTATTAGCCAGTCTTTTATTCTTATATTCTAAAACTGTTCTCTTTATTTCTGGGACCAGTTCATTCTTTCACATCATCCATCTCCTGTAACAAGCAAACATCCCTGCAGAAATTTGACGATCCAGCCCTGAGGTAATCTTAAACCTGCACTGTTTTTAAAAAAGAGGAATAATTTATGAAGTGCGGGGCTGCCCCCTTTATTGAGTCGTGGGGCGAGCTGACAGCCCCGATAATTAATAATTTCTGCAGCCCCATCCGCCCATTAGCGTCACTTTCAGTTAGGGTCCAGGTAGAATGGTCTGTGCACCAGGTAAGTTGGTACAAGAGTCGGTTGATTGGACCTAAATTGATTAGAACGTTGGCGCTCTCTGGCGTTGCCCTGTACCAGTGTGTTCCATGCTTGTTTTTTTTTTTTCTTTCCGATTCTGCTGGCAGAAATTGACTAATCGAGTTAGTGTCTCGTTTTGACTGGCAGGTAAAGACTGTGGGTCAGTTGCTGGAGTTTAAAGATCACATTAAGTCTGTTGGAGTTAGCAGCAAAGCGAAGTCATTATTTAACAATAAGTTTGAGTTATTTAAATGTTCTATATTTGAATATTGTCAAATCATGTCTTAAAGAGATTTCCACATAATAAATTCAAGTCATAAAATTAAACGAAAGAATAAAAACACAGTTTCATTAATGATTCCATATGTTTACATGCAATGATCATTTTCTTATTGGATAAGCATTTTTATAATGCACCACGAGTTAAGTTTATCAGATCATGCACGTGGATTTCAGCTGAAGTTAAGTTACTCTAACACTGATGATTTAATTCTGTTGGCAAAAGTTTGTGAAATAAATCATACTTTCTTTCACTTAGGAAGGCTTTGTATTTCAGGGCTGCTTATGTTAGAAATTGGTGAAATCATTAGGGCTGTAATTGGAGGTAATCAAACAGTTCTTATTATAAATTTTGAATTATCTGATCTATCTGCATATGTATACAAATCATATGTATACAAACCATATGTATACCAACATCTACATATTTTAAAGCCTGATGCTGAGTAGTTATATTTGTTTATATATAACTACTCAGCATCAGGTTTACAAACTTCTAAGAGGAGTAAGGGTACATCAAGAGGAATCACATATCAATAACAGGTCTGATGGAGTTAGCAGCAAAGTGAAGTCATTATGTAAGGATTATTTAACAATAAGTTTCCTTATTTAGATGTCCCATATTTGAATATTATTAAATCATGTCTTGAATTTATTATGTGTAGAGTTATAAAAGTGAACAAATGAATAAAAACACAATTTCCTTAATGGTTCCATATGTTTACATACTAGGATCATTGAATCATACTGGCAGAAATTGACTAATCAAGTTAATGTCTCGTTTTGACTGGCAGGTAAAGACTGTGGGTCAGTTGCTGGAGTTTAAAGATCACATTAAGTGAGTAAGTCTGTTGGAATTAACAGTAAAGCGAAGTCTTTATATAAAAATTATTTAACAATAAGTTTGAGTTATTTAAATGTTCTATATTTGAATGTTGTCAAATCATGTCTTGAATTTATTATGTGCAAATCTCTTTTAAGTCATAAAATTAAACTGTGAGTCAGTTGCTGCAGTTTAAAAGATTAAGTCGAGTAAGTCTGTTGGAATTAACAGCAAAGCGAAGTCATTATGTAAGGATTCTTTAACAATAAGTTTGAGTTATTTAAATGTTCTATATTTGAATATCGTCAAATTATGTCTTGAATTTATTATGTGCAAATCTATAATTCATAAAATTAAACAAAATGATTAAAAACACAGTTTCATTAATGGTTCGATATTATACATCATATATGGATCATTTCCTTATTTTGTAAACATTTTTATAACACATCAAGAGGTAAGTTTATCAGATCATGTGCGTGAATTTCCGCTGAAATCAAGTTACTCAAAAACTGATGATTTATTCTGTCGGCAAAAGTTTTTTTGAAACAAACTATATGTTCTTTCATTTATGGAAGACATTGCTATCTCAGGACTGTTATGGAAGACATTGGTGAAATCACTAGTTCTCTAAGGGGGGGGCAGTTTTATTATAAATTTTGTAATATCTGCTCTATCCACCCCATATACACACACACACACACACATATACATACATACATACATATATATACATATATATACACATATACATATATATATATATATATATATATATATATACATACAAATATAGTAGCTACTCAGCATCAGATTTACAAATTTGTAAAAGGGGCAGAGTACATCAAGAGAGCTGTTGGGGAAGACATTGGTGAAAATCACTAGGACTGTTATGGAAGACGCTAGTGAAATCACTAGTGCTATAAGGGACCTTAATATAACAATTCTTATAAAAAAATTTTGAATTACATGAATAGGACAGTCAGATGAACAACTGATGTAAATTTTTTTACTCATTATCGCAAGATGATAAATGAAACATTATTCCTTTTACAAAGAAATGAAAGATAAAGAAAATAGTTGAAAATTAACTGATAATAACTAAAAATAACTAAATAAATTTTCAAAATAATAAAAATTGAATAGTAATCAAACAGTTCTTATTACAAATTTTAAATTATCGGAATAGGACAGGTAGATGAACAATTGATGTAAATTTTTGTATTCATTTAAACTAGTTACGTTTACTTTTTTATACTTTATATATCTTTCTTACGTTTATGTACCTTATGCCGATTTATAAATGAAACATTACATTATTTATAAAAAAAAAAAAAATTTTAATAATGATGTAAGCATTTTTAGAAGCTAACAAATATACTTTATTAGTAAAACTCCAATACTTTATAATACAGTACACCACGTGACTTGCATTTTAATTACGGCCCCCAAATCTCCCCAAAATCGAAAAGAGTACTTTCGACTTTCCATTGCAGAACTCTGGAACAGATTAGGAGCCCCTAAGAGCTTTCCGCTGTATCCCTTAAGCATCCCCGAACATTCGGAGGCATTAGATCGGAGGACACGAACTGTCCTGGAGCACTGTCCTTCTCCCTCGCTGACCAATCCCCCAGAGAATTAAGAAGTATTAAAATGTATTCCTGGATCTCCTGAAATATGTGCATTTATTTCCTCAGAATTCGGGAACTCTCATGAAATTGTTGCTTCGGCTTCAAGCCTCTTTCCGTTTTATTTGCTGACCGTTTTGTGTTTGGGAGATTGGTAAAGACTTTAAACAAAGCAGTATTCGGTGGCCTTGTTATGCCATCAGGATTTTAAAGTTAGATGCATAATGTGAAGTTCCTTTTTTTTTGTTAGTAAAATGTTATATTTTTGACATAGAATGGTATTTTTCTTTATATGTACGAAGTACACACATATATAGCTACTCAGCACCAGGTTTACAAACTTCTAAGAGGAGCAGAGCACGAGGATGACTTGTAATCGCGTACCAACCAAAGGTCAGAAATGCTTTCCTGATACAGTAGTGTCAACACGCAAATGAATGCGCAATTTATTAATCAATATTCATCAACAAAAGTTCCCTTTTATTGATGTATATTGATTAATAAACACATTACAAGCAAATACGTATTAGATCAGTACTGATAACACATGGAATCGATTAACAAAAAGTCAGAAATGCTTTTCTGATACTGTAGTGTCAACATGTAAATGAATATGCAGTTTATTAATCAATATACATCAGCAAAAGGGCACCAAAAGGAATCAACGAAAGGGAATCTTCTTGAGGGAACAGCTTTCCTGATATTGTAGTGTCAACACGTAAATGAATATGCAGTTTATTAATCAATATACCCTGAAGTGACAAAAGTCATGGGATAGCAATATGCAAATTTTCAGAGGGCAGTAGCATCGCGTAGAACAGGTATAAATGCGCAGTGCTTTCGCAGAGCTTTCATTTCTGTTCAAGTTATTCATGTGAAGAGGTTTTGACGTGATGATGATCGCACGATGGGAATTAACAGACTTTGAACGCGGAATGTTAGTTGGAGCTAGACGCATGGGTCATGCCATTTCGGAAATCGTTAGGGAATTCAACATTCCCAGATCCACTGTGTCAAGAGTGTGCCGAGAGTATGAAATTTCAGGCATAACATCCCACCATGGACAGCGCAGTGGTCGACCGCCTGCACTTAACGACCGAGACCGGCGACGTCTGCAAAGAGTCGTAAATTCTAACAGACCAGCAACACTGCGTCAAATAACCGCAGAAATAAATGTGGGACGTACAAGGGACTTTTCTGTTAGAACTGTGCGGAGAAATTTGGCTTTCTTGGGCTATTCCAGCAGAAGACCGACTCGAGTGCCTTTACTGGCAGAACGACATCGCTTGCAGCGACTCTCGTGGGCACGTGAGCATATCGGTTGGTCCCTAGATGAATGGAAAACAGTGGCCTGGTCCGATGAGTCACGATTTCAGTTGGTAAGAACTGATGGTAGAGTTCGAGTGTGGCGCAGACCCCACGAAGCCATGGACCCAAACTGTCAGCAAGGCACTGTTCAAGCTGGTGGTGGCTCCGTAATGGTGTGGGCTGTTTTTTCACGGCATGGACTTGGTCCTCTGGTGCGACTGGACCGAACATTGACTGGAAATCCTTATGTTCAGCTACTTGGAGATCACTTGCAGCCATTCATGGACTTCATGTACCCAAACAACGATGGAATTTTTATGGATGACAATGCGCATGTCACCGGGCCGCAACTGTTCGCGATTGGTTTGAAGAACATTCTGGACAATTCCAACGAATGATCTGGCCACCTAGATCGCCCGACATGAATCCCATCGAGCATTTATGGGACATCATCGAGAGGGTCTGTTCGTGCCCATAATCCTGCACCATCAACGCTTTCACAAATTATGGACGTCTATCGAGACAGCATGGCTCAATATTCCTGCAGAAGACTTCCATGCCACGTCGAGTTGCTGCACTTCGCCGGGCGAAAGGAAGGCCGACACGATATTAAGAGGTATCCCATGACTTTGTCACTTCAGTGTACATCAACAAAAGAGAATCAAAGGGAATCAATAAAATAGAATTCTCTTAAGGGAACATTTAATTTAGATCCGTACTGGTTTCACGACACTGAGATCGATCAACAAAAGGTCAGAAAGACTTTCCTGATACTATAGTGACAACACGTAAATGAATGTGGAGTTTATTAAACAAATACATCAGCAAAAAAGGAATCAAAGGGAATCAACAAAAGGAAATATTCTGAAGGGAACAACTTGTTTAGATCCGTACTGGTATCACTATAGACACCGATTAAAAAAAAAAAAGGTCAAAATGCTTCCTTGATACAATAGTGTCAACACGTAAATGAATGTGTAGTTTATTAATCAATATATATCAACAAATGACAACCAAAGGGAAACAACAAAAGTAAAGGGAATCCTCTTAAGGTCACATCTCGTTTAGATCTGTACTGATATCAAGACACTGACATCCATCAACAAAAGATCAGAAATGCTTTCCTGTTACAGTACAGTAGTGTCAACACGTAAATCAATGTGAAGTTTATTAATCAATATACATCAACAAAAGAGAATCCTCTTAAGGGAACATCTCGTTTAGATCTGTACTGGTATCACGACAATGAGATAACCTAATAATAATTGCCTCATTCTATTGTCTTCACTTTATTTTCTTGTCTATCGTAGAGAGAACACATCTCATCATTTTTTTGCAACAGTTTGATGTGAAATCATTGTCTTCATGCATATTACAAACATATTTTATACGCACAAAGCTATTCTACAAAATTAACAAAGTCACTCTGAAAAAAAGAAAATATTGGATTTAATTCGATTACTGATGAACGAATTCGTTTAACTACAATTTCTGGTCAATAAAACATAAATATATAGAAACCAAAAGCTTTTATTTCTTATAAATTATGCATACAATTCTTAAAACTAATACACTGGATTCATAAACTAATATTCTTTTTTTCTATGTAGGAACCACTGAGCAAAATTTATGCTTTTTAATACACATATCACATGAACCAACTTGATTGCTTTTTTAAAATATGATTACCACATCTTTGTGCCACTATTATTCATTGGTGTCACAATTAAAACGAGTGCTCTCAGATGTAGCAACTAAATGTTTTGCTTTCCTCGTCCACTCTGACGGTCTGATGGCCAATTGGCTAGTGCTAAAGGACTTTGATACGATTGACTTTGTTTGTTAGTGATTTGGAATCCACGTTAAACTGTAGGCCCAGGTCTAATTTGCAAAAATACTGCACAAAATGACGTAGAACTACAAACCAAACCGTCTACTCTTTTAAATTCAATAGAATGATCTTCTATTATACGGATTTATAGTGTATGCTAGAAAACTATTCCATGGAGCTTATCAAATTTTTTAACCTCTTCGTTTTAAGTATACTAGATTAATACAGGCTATTTAAGAAACTTGCATCTACAATGGGGTTTGTGATTTGGATTAAAGAGCCATTCCATGATCATTATTTAAAAGTCTGATGTGCTAAAAACCATTTCGCTTATGACCTTATAATATCAGATAAAACACATAACAAACCCTTTATAAGGCTAATTTTAAACTTACACCATATGAGAAATCATTTCATTACTAACTTAAAGAACCTATAAAAACGTATCTCTAATAAATATCTCGCGAGGCATATTTTATATCTCCAAATCCCAGCAAACATAATGAAGGAAGGAGATCCATAACTACATTAATAAGAGTCAAAAATAAACCTAATTCCCCTATTCATTTGGAATAGCTTCGCTCCATTCATTAAGCCCAATCCACTCACCTTAATAAAGCAACAAATAACGTCTTTTACATCTTTAACTTTAATAGCACCTATAAAATTGCTTTTCCTGCAAGCTCGTTGTAAATGATGTTTCACTGCATTGCTACTCTTACTGATTGGAAGCTTTTCCTCTTTGTTACCTATTATTGGGTCTTAATGGCATCGGTCTTTGTTCGTCAGACACGTGATCGAACGCGAACGCCATCTGGTGGGAAGAATAAAGGTTCGACCCTAATGGGGGTGGTCGCTTTTTAACGTCTTCGAAAAGGGGACTTCCCCTAACACCCCTTTGGAACAAAGGTGAGCGAAGAACATGTCGTCCCCTAATTGCAATTCTGATTAGAAAATAATCATTTGGCCCTGTGGTTTCGGAGTTTTAATGGCGGATCGCTGTCCGATTGTATGCAAGAACACAGTAATTAAGAAAGTCCCCCCATTCAAGGTAATTGAATGGAAACAAATCATTTGGAAAATAAGTTTTGAATAAGGGTAATTCCGAGGAAAATTCTGCCTTTGACTTGGAGCATTTTTAATGACTATGTGTTTGTGTGTTTCTGTGCCCTCGCTTTGTAGGATTTAATGTCGTACCACTCCGAGTGGAACGCAGGCTTTGTCTGGAGAATTGAGAAAAGCCACTTTGTTAAATGTGTGTTACGGATCATTGCATTTGCTCTTGCTTGTCATCGCTGTTCAATAGAAATATTTTACTTGTGTTTCTTATAAATGGAATCATCAAATTATACTTGAAAAGCTATTGTGATTTGTAACATTACAAACCAGCTATAACAGGGCATAACAGAATGAACTTTCAATTATGAATTTAGAGGGGTCTTTTCGCCGAGTATCTAGCTCTCTGGCACTCGAAGCCACAACTTTCGAGGTCGAATTCTGGCGGTGCCATGGATGTTTGTAGGGGTTCGGAATCCACTTTAAACCGTAGATCCCGATCTAATAGGATCACAAAGCGTTGTGGGTGTAGTGTTACTCGCGTCCGTAGCATATCTTCAAGCTACACGTGCCTCCTTGGTAGTGCTAAATGAGTAACAGCGTGCGTCGGTGTTTTCGGTGCTTGATGGCCAAAAGGTTATCGCTCTGGTGCTCGGTACCACAAGTTCCCTGTTTGAGTTCCGGCGCGGTCAGAGATGTTTGTAGTGGTTCGGAATCCCCTTTAAACAGTAAGTCCCTGTCTAATAAGATCGTAAAGCGTTTAAGGGGTAGTGTTACTCGCGTCTGTAGCGTATCTTCAAGCTGCACGTGCCCTCTGAGCAGTGCTAAAAGAGTAACAGCGGTGCAGCCCTTGCTTATGGCATGATGATTAACTGTCTTTGTATTGCCTGCTGCAATAGAACAACAACATATTCAAATGTAACCCACTTAAAGCAAAGTGGTGATATATACGAGCCAGTATATAGGAAAAAAGATGTAATATCGTCTGGTGCAGAATTTTAATTGTTCAGATGAAATATGAATGGATTGCAACGATTGTAAAATATAAGGTTACAGGAATTAAGAGTTGTAATTCGTAAGAATGATATCCGCTATAACATGGCATGAATCATCAACTTATATTTGAAAGGCTATTGTGATTATTACAGGACAAACATTAAATACCAGCTGTAACATGGGATGAAAGAATGAACCTTCAATTATGAATTTAGATGTTTACATAAAGTATATATTTATGCATCAATCTTATTTATTTTAGTAATTTTTAAACTAATAATATTCAAATGCATCCCATTTAAGGCCCAGTGGTGGTACACAGCTAGTATATAGGAAAAAGAAGAAGATTTAATGTCTTCTGCCGCAGACCTTTACAATTGATGATTAGGTTTATCGCACTATTGTCATTTTGTGCACACTTTAGGTTAATTAGACCTGGACCTACAATTTAACGTGGATTCCGAACCACTCACAAATGTCCATGCTACTGCCAGGATTTGAATTTAAAGCCAAGCCTATGGTACTAAAGTCCAGAGAGCTAGCTAACTGCATACAATTGTTGAAATATATGAATAGAATGTAATGATTGTAAAATATCAAGTTACAAGGATTAAAATTATTGTAATTCGTAAGACTGATATCTGCTGCAACAGGGCATGAAGGAATAATCTTTCAGTTAAGAATCTTATATAAATCTTTATATAAACTATATATCTGCACAGAAAGAACAATATTGTTAGACTTCAAATGAAAAGTATTGCTATCTAATCTTTTGGTCACTACTTTTGGTCCTACTTTGGTACTACTTTTAATAAATATGAGTTTATGTCGTTATAGTGTCGTGTCCTGTCCCTTTCTTCCACATAGTGTATCTTCAATTCAAAAGCGTTATTTTCCAAAAGAAAATATGTTCTGAACACTGCAGAGTTGAATTTCAGTTTGGGGTCATTCTATAACCAACTTTTCCACTTTTGGTCCAGTGGCGGTAAGAGTAATTCCAAGCTATGATGTAGAAGGGCGAAGATTTAATTTCTGTTGATGCAGAACTCTACAGATGTTGATATGAAAAATTAATAGGCTATTTAATGGCTGTAAAAGATTTAAGTTAGAGGGATTGGAACATATTCTGGATGTTATCGAATGTGACATTCCAATATGAATTATTTACACAGAATAACCTTCGAAAGGCATTAACCTTTCTAATGTAATAGGGAGTAAGAATGCCCACCAAAGTATATAACAATCCATTAAAAAGTTTTAAGGATTTATGAATCAATTTGAAATAATGAAAGCATTAGGAAAACAGAAGTGCTATTAATAATTAGTACTGTCAAGTGAAAGAAAGTTTTTATACAATTATAAATTACTCTGTAAATCTATTTTTTATATTCATTCTATAAACCATGTTCCAAATTATGAGTTTGATTTTATGTAGATGGTTAATCTTAATTACTGTTCCTGAAAAAAAAAAAAAGAAAAAGAAAGTGGAAAAATGTGACGTAATCTCTCTTATTAGCAATCATTGAATATATGGCCCATTTATTTTGTTAAAAATTCAAAAAAAAAAAAAAAAAAAAAAAACTGTACATCAAATTTAGTAGATTTAAAAAAAAAAAACTGTAAATCACATTTTCTATAATTCTTATTCAGTAGCTTTTGAAAAAAAAATGAGATATTTTTTTTAAATCATTAGGAAAAAAAAGATTGTTAGCATATTATAGAATTATTGCATAAGAACTCGCGTAGAACGAATATTAGTAATACAGTCTGCTGGTTTCTCCTTAAAGTAATTCTTGCGCAGGTGAGTCGAAATCTCTACAGCATGTGCTAGGTATGCAACCGGTATTTTTTTCTTCTAAAGCAGTTGTGGTTGATCTCAGAAAATCACTAAAGAAAAAAAAATCAATGTGACTTACTCAACTTGATCACCAACATTCAAACTGACTAGACATTTAACTGTCTGTATAATATTATGCCCAAATGAACAAATTTGTATTTGTTATAAAATACATATGACAGATCTTTTTGTTAAATACTCAACAATATTTATAAAAACTGTAAAACACATTTTCTACACCTCCTATTCTGCAGCATTTGAAAAAAAATGAGATTTTTTTAAAAACCTCAGGGTTAGAAGTAGAACGTAGAACAAATATTAGTAATAAAGTTTGCTAGTTTCTTATTTGAGTGATTCTTGCACGTGTGAGTCGAAAAATCTAGCACATGGGCTAAATATGTAACTCGTATTTTATTTCTGAAGCAGTTGCGGTGGATCTCAGAAAATGATTAAAATAAATAAAAAAAACGACGTGAGTTACTCAACTTGATCATAATATTCAAATTGACTAGATAGATTTTAACTGTCTGTATAATATTATTTCCCAATTATCAAATTTGTATTTCTTATAAAAGACATACATGCATTTGTTATAAAACACATATATGTCTTTGTTATAAAATACATATAAATTAATTGACAATTAAAAACTCCTGTTAAGTTATGAAAAATCTTCATTTATATATTTACTAGATTCAATTTAAACCTCTAAATAAACGAAAGATCATTTATAAATCAATAAAGTCTCGCATGTAAGTAAGTAGTTAAAATACCATTCATTTGAATCGATTTGGAGCAAAATTATAAACAACACACTAAACACACTTATTTTCTGATATTTTCGTTATAGAAAAATGAATATTTTGCAAAGTTCCTTTTTTTCCTGTTTATTTCCACAGGTGTTCCATGATCGATCTGATTTTCTCAACTTGACCACTAACATTCAAATTGACTAGACATTTAACTGTCTGTAAAATATTATTTCCCAATTAACAAATTTGTATTTGTTACAAAATACATATATGTCTTTGTTATAAAATACATGTATGCATTTGTTACAAAATACATATATGCATTTGTTATAAAATACACATATGCATTTGTTATAAAATACACATATACATTTGTTATAAAATGCACATATGCATTTGCTATAAAATACATACATGCCTTTGTTTAATACACATATGCATTTGTTATAAAATACATATTTGCATTTATTGTAAAATACATATTTGCATTTTATTGTAAAATACATACATGTCTTTGTTATAAGCATATATGCATTTGTTATAAAATACATACATGTCTTTGCTATAAAATACATATATGCATTTGTTACAAAATACATATATGCATTTGTTATAAAATACATATATATGCATTTGTTATAAAAATACATACATAGTATATGCATTTTTATAAAATACATACATAGTATATGCATTTTTTATAAAATACATATATCCATTTGTTATAAAATACATATATGCATTTGTTATAAAATACATATATCCATTTGTTATAAAATATATATATGCATTTGTTATAAAATACATACAAAGTAATGACTATTAAAAACTCGTGTTAAATTTTTATTTATATAGTTAGTAGATTCAATTTACTGATCTAAATGAACAATACCACACGGAAAACTCCTTTACAAATCAATAAAGTCTAGCATTAGTTAAAATACTATTTATTTCAATCGATTTGTAACAAAATTATAAACAAAACAATAAACATTTTCGTTGTCAGAAATAAATATTTTGCAAAATTCCATTTTCCTTTCTACTTCCACAGGTGTTCTATAATCAATAAAACATAATTTGATAACATGCTATAATTATTTCAAGAACGTTTCTTTGAATAGAATAATTCGCAACAAACAGAAGATATCATAAAATGACTGAAAAAAAAATCAACGTGACTTACTCAACTTCATCACTAACATTCAAATTGATTAGACATTTAACTGTCTGTAAAATATTATTTCTCAATTAACAAATTGACATCTATTATAAAATGCCTTTGTTATAAAATACATTCATGTCTTTGTTACAAAATACATATATGCATTTGTTATAAAATACATATATGCATTTGTTATAAAAAATATACAAAATAACACTATTAAAACTCATGCTTTGTCAAAATCTTCATTTATATATTTAATAGATTCAATTTAGTCTCTAAATGAATGATACCACATAATGTAATCCGTATAAAAAACATCAGTGTGATTACTTAACATGATAACCAATATTCAAATTGACACATTTAACTGTTTGTATAATATTATTTCCCAATTAACAAAATTGTATTTGTTATAAAATACATGTAAGTCTTTTGTTATAAAATAGTTCTTCGTTTATATATTTAGGAGATTCAATTTACTCCTCTAAATAAACGACACCACAGAGAAAACTCGTTTACAAATCAATAAAGTCTCGCATGTAACCAAGTAGTTAAAATATCATTAATTTCAATCGATTTGTGAACAAAAATTATAAACAAAACAATAAACACACTCATTTTCGAATATTTCCGTTGTAGAAAATGAATATTTTGCAAAATTCTCTTTTCCTTTCTACTTCCACAGGTGTTCTATAATCAATAAAACGTAATTTGATAACATGTATATAATTATTTCGAACAATTCGCAACAAACAAAAGAAGGAAGTGAGAGTCTCAGAAAACAAAATAAGAAAATAATTCTATAACAGAAATAATTTATGGTTATTATTTATAACATTCTGGAAAATTATCGAATTGCAAAACGAGTAAATCGCACAATATTTCGCGTGACCAGTGGCAGTTACAGAAAACCACAAATGAAATCTACCACAAAACGATAATTTCTTTTCCCCCCGCGCAAAAGAATAAAACCCCCAAGAAATAATTTTGAAACCGTTCAATACCTGAACAATAAAACACAACGATGTCTTTCTCCCGACGCTTTCACGGTTGCAGTTTAATATCGAAACTGCTTTCCCATCGTGCTGTGACGTCATTCATCACACACATACCTAGAAGGAACGAAAAAGGAACGACAGAAGAAAGAACTCGAAGTTTCCGATCGGTAAGAAATAAAATCGGGTCTCCCTTATAAAAATACCTCTAATTCCCTACTTCCGTTCCAATCTGGGCTCTATCATCCGACCCAAGAGCTATAGGAAATCGATTCAAGATGGCGACTCTTAACTGTAACCATCGGCGACACGCTTCTCCTCCAGCGAACAGCTAGGCGGCTGCGCGGGAAACTAACTTCGCGTTCGAAATTCTTTTTTTTTTATTCTATTCTTTTTTTCTACTTCTTTTTCGACCGTTTGAAGTTCGTTGAAATTTTGGGACCATATTTCTTTCCTTTTTTTATCCCCCACTATTTCTAACCACTGTTATTGTTATTTTGTGAGGTGAAAAATATTATTCCTCAGAGAGTTCTTTAAGAAAAGGGTGGTCTTTCTTTTTTCTTTTAGCGGACTTAATTTTTTCTATCAGAATTTCTTTTCTTTTTTTTTTTTTTTTTTAAAAAAAAGAAAAATGTGGAAATAAAATAGGCGAGGGTGTTAGAAGAAATATATTCAGGTTTTTTCTTCCGATTCAATAGTTTTATTTTATCTCTTTGAAGGTAGACAAATTTGGAAGGAATATTTTATAGAAATGGAACAGTTTGATTACAAATTTCCATCTATATGTCCCTTACGTTATTTGTTAAAGCTGAGAATTCAGGTATTTATAAAATATTTTTGTAACTAAAATATGAAAATTAAATGTGAAGAGTTATGAATAGCGTTACTAAGGATTTACTATTTTTTTTTTTTTTGTAACTTTGGAGAGCATAGTATGAAATAAAGAAGAAATAAAAAGGAAGTTATTTGATTCATGTTCCGATAATTGTGATTTATTAAAATGAAAAGAAGATACTGCGATGTACATGGCTTATATAATGAGCATCACATGTTAACCTCACAAAGATAATAATAACATAGTTAAATGAAATCAAATTTTTAGCCATTAAAATGAAAAAAAAAAAAAAAAACAATCCTTCTAACACTTATTTTCCAATTTTCCTCAGTCAACTTTTATTATTAATTTGCAACTTAACTTCAAGATCAATATTAATATTGTTTATATATTATATATTTGAATATTTCCAAAACTATTTTAACTATTCCCATATATTATAAGAAAATACGTATCGTATATTGCAATTCAAAATCAAAATCAATGTTATTTATATATTGCATACTTGCATCATTCCAAAACTATAATAACTCCCATAAAAGAAAATATGTAACGTTAATATATATAAAGGAAATATGTATCTTGTATTTCAATGAGGCAATTACAATGAGATTCTGTATGGCAATTGAAAGTCAATATTAATATTATTTAATATTATACACTTGCATCATTATAAAACTATTTTTAACTATTCCCATATATAAGAAAATATGTAACGTTTAATATGTAAAGGAAATATGTAGTGTTGCAATGCTGATCTTTTTTCAAGATTAACAAGCATTTAAAGATTCATATCTGTAGAGAAAGAATACTCTTCTTTTATATATTTTTTTTATAAATTTTTTTTTTTTATAACCTATTTTATTTTGTTTCTGTAAAAATAATGCATACTTTTTGGAAATACAAATATAATTGATGCACTTTTACTAAAGACAAATCTGTTATGCAAATATTTTTAAACGTTTTTGATAGTTAAATAAAATTATTACATATTTTTATTATACATAAAATTATTTTGTATTAAAAATATATTTTAGAGAAAAAAAAAAAAAAAAAAAAATTTTTTGTTAAAAGATATAAAAATGTTTTATATCAAAATCAAAATCAAAATTTAAAAAAAAAATATTTTTATCAAAATTTTTGAAAAATATTTTTTTTATCAGAATTAAAAAAAATATTTCATAAAAGGAGTAAAATCGACATTATATTTCTAAAAAAATAAGTGACGTCTTAATTAGAATTTTGCTTTTAAATTGGAAAACCGTGATTTGTGCAGAATCAGAAAAAAAAAAAGTAAATAGTTTATGGAAATCTATTGAATACTAGTTACAATTACAAATCTAACCTAAAAGGGGCATATGAATTAATGTAATAGCACCATACTTATACTATACCTTTTTTATAAGAGCAAAGAGTTTCATTAAAAAACTAATTACTTTTAAATTTAAATGAGACTATCTTGAGATCATTTTACATCTTTAGTTAAAATATATACCCTATTGGTCGGTTGCATTTTATAATTAAGAAAACGATGTCTGACTATATCGAAATATTCTTGTTTCTTGCAAATTTTTAATTGCTTTAAAAATAAAACTAGATACAGATTTTTATCATTGAGATACAAATAAAAATTCAGAATACAATTTTTATCTCTTTCCGGCATTTTTGTATTTGATGTATTTCTTACTTCGCATTTGATTTGTGATATTCAAATTTGAAAATTCTGCCTGCAAGCCTCGAGTAGAGTATTAAGCTGCAACTGCAAAGCTTCAAATTTACATGTTTATTGAATAAAAAGAAGCTTTCTTTTTTCCCTAGCTAACCTAAACATCAATATTTCTAGAAGTGTATTACAAAGGAAATTCCGAGATTGTAGGAGCAATGTCTCATTCCATCTTTACGAATGATGTAGGAATAACATTTATCATTTAAAAGACATTGTAGCATTTTTTTCACTTTATGAGTTTTTACCATTTCATTCCCAAAAGAAAGGAATGTATATTATTTGACAAGTACATAATAACAACTTATCACTCCAATTTGACAGCAGACAAGCAGTATTGTGGGTAGTTATATTACATGCAATTAAAGTTTTGTACTAATGAGAACAACTTGCCACTCAAATATGATAGCATATAATCAGTGCCATGGATAATGAGACCTTATTTTCATAAGGTCTCATTATCCATGGCACTGATTATCGTTCGATCTTCACAGGTCGAAACAATTATAGAGGGAATATGTACTATACCATGATTTAGTTGTTCCATAGTGATTGGTGATAGACCACGAGTTGAGAAATGTCTCTCCAATGAGAAGTGAAGAAAGCTGATCCCTTCACTTGGCGGATTTTCTTAAAGAGAGGGTTTGGAGAAAAAAAAGAGTTCTGCGACGAGTCGACCAGAAGTGGTTTTTTTGCTAAGTGACTGGATAGACAGGAGTTTCCACCTGTTTTTCAAAGTGAACCTCTTGTGGTTTCGTGCATTATGCCATGTGATAATTAAGGTCCGCCACAGACCAGGCAATTAGATTCGGCGTAGACTCGAGAATTCGACGTGACCCGACCTTGGAGGAAACTGTACTTGCACCAAGGAATTCTGAGTATATTTTTTTCTGTTTTGTGTGATGCAATTTTATGTAATTTATGTCATAATTGAGGTATATTCGATGTCGCATTATTTCCTTTTCTACAGCAGTAATCTGTAGTAAAAGGAAATAAAAAGCTGTAGAAAAGCAGATAATTGATTATTTCATATATTTTCTGGTCACTATTCGAAGTAAATTACGTCACTGCTGTTATTAACTCTTATGCATCAAACGGTCTTAGACATTTTTACAGGAAACTATGTGGTATACATATTGTAGAACCAATCTAACAACCAAACCGAACATTGACACGAAATACATTCTCACAGTTCTTATCAACTTCTATTGGTTTTCACAAGAATAATTAAAGAACATGCCAATAGCAGCAATTGAATCTTTGTCCTTTCACCCCAAGTAATTCCGAGTTTTTTTTTTCTGTTATGTGTATTGTTATTTTATGTGATTTATGTCATAATTGAGGTATATTGCATTGCCAATAATAACATGCCAATAACAGCAACCGAATATTTGTCCACTTGCACCAAGTAATTCCGGTGTATGTTTTTATGTTATATGTATTGTAATTTTATGTAATTTATGCCATAATTGACGTTTAACCGATGTTGGATTATTTCATTTTCTACAGCAGAAATCTGTAGTAAGCGGAAATAAAAAAGCTGTAGAAAAGCAGATAATTGATTACTTCATATATAATCTGCAGACTATTCCAAGTAAATTACGTCAGCCTCCTCTTATTAACTCTTAGTATGCATCAATCGGTCTCTTATGAATTTTCTCATTTCTACCTACTAAGCACAAAATTTGTGTGTTACGAAGCACCGAGTGCACACAGAGAAAGAAAATAAACGGAAAGGAAAATGTTTACTGCCTGGAAAAATTGCCCAGTGCTTATCCAAAGTTTGCATTCTTTGCGAAAACATGGCTCCCAAAAAATTAGCCAAAGAACACCGAGGCTTAAATTGAAAAACATTTTTCTTCCGTTAACTTCACCAAGCGCACTTCTCAACCCAACTCCCCAAAAAAAGAAGGTCCTTCTCCTGTTTCCGGGACCTATTTGCATATACCCCTCCCCCTTCTCCAATAAACCCATTTTTTCTTTCCCGTTTTGCTGTAGGAATAATGAAATTAAAAATTATTAATCGCGCCATTTTTCTCGCCAAATATCCCCTCTTTTTGCGACATTTTTTCCACAACATTTTCCCTATCATGGTGCTCCAGGGTTTATTTCCAGGAGTTATGGGGGGGGAGGGTGGTAGGGAGATAATTTCTCCTGCATGAAGGAGGCAGGATTTATACGCTACCTCCCTTCTGCACACGAGCAAAAGTTGAAAAACAAATTTACGCATTTCTGTCTCCTGAAAGAAGCATAATACCTTTCTGCCACTCTAAGTTATTTTTACTCGTATTTTGGGAGCGCGAGCGTGATGTTTCATGGAGAAGAAGACTGCATAATTTAAAATTTTAAGTCAGGCATTAATATAAGTGAGCTTTTAAGTAAACCAGCGAATTTCATTAACTGTGAGTTACAGCCCAACACTCTATTAATAGCAAAGGCTTGTTCACAATTTTCACTGCGAATTCAAAAGAGACTATAATAATTCTTCCCGTATTTTACGATCGCAAATAGGGATATAATTGTTTGATTTTAGTTAAGTGTTAATTTTTTATAAACATACGTTATTTAAAATGTTTGTATTACTTAATTGATGTGAAAAATGGTTTTAATTAGTAATAATACAATATTAACTGTACATTTTATAATTATGATGGTGTATTTTTACCCATAAAATATGTGGATATTTTTGGGGGGTTAGTGAGTCACCAATGTCCTGGACCACTTTCACCGTTTTTTATGGGTCTATTTTTTTTATTTTATTTTTATGAGCTATTCTTATTAGTTTATTTAAATTACTTTGTGCTTTTTAAATAAGTTCCTTTCGCGTGTCTTTTTATTAAATCGTCTGAAATACTTGTTTTTAAAAAAATTTCTTACATTTTTTTTTTATAAAATCGTTTGGAGTTCTGTAGTTAATTAAAAAAACATAGACATTTTTTGGACATTTTTTACAGGCATATCGTAGAATATTCGGAAATTTCCAATCAAACAGTCAAACCAGCATTCACACGAAATACATTCTTACAGTTCTGGCGAACTTCTATTGATATTCAAAAAATCAATATTTAAAACATGCCAATTAGTAGGAATCCAGTCTTTGTCCACTTGTTTTTAGGAATTTGGATAGGTTTTTTTTTCTTTTATGCTTATTGTAGTTTAATGTAATTTATATCATAATTGAGGTATATTCGATATTTGATTATTACATTTACTATAGCAGAAATCTGCAGTATGTGGAAATGAAAAGTAGAGAAGCAAAAAATTGATCTTTGTCCACATGCACCAAGTAATTCCGAGTAGATTTTTTTTCTGTTATGTGTATTGTAATTTTAAGTAATTTATGCGATAATTGAGGCATATCCAATGTTGGATTACATTTTCTACAGCAGAAATCTGTAGTAAGCGGAAATAAAAAGCTGCAGAAAAGCAGATAATTGATTACTTCATATATTATCTGGAGACTATTCCAAGTAAATTACGTCAGTCCTCTTATTAACTCTTAGTATGCATCAATCGGTCTCTTATTAATTTTCTCATTTCTACCTACTAAGCACAAAATTGTGTGTTACGCAAAGCACCGAGTGCACAAGGGGAAAGAAAATAAACGGAACGGAAAATGTTTACTGCCTGGAAAAATTGCCCAGTGCTTATCCAAAGTTTGCATTCTTTGCGAAAACATGGCTCCCAAAAAATCCGCCAAAAGAACACCGAGGCTTAAATTGAAAAACATTTTTCTTCCGTTAACTTCCCAAGCGCACTTCTCAACCCAACTCCCCCCACAAAAGAAGGTCCCTTCTCCTGTTTCTGGGACCTATTTGCATATACCCCCTCCCCTCCCCCTTCTCCAATTAACCCATTTTTCTTTCCCGTTTTGCTGTAGGAATAATGAAATTAAAAATTATTAATCGCGCCATTTTGCTCGCCAAATATCCCCCTCTTTTCGTCCGACATTTTTTCCCCAACGTTTTCCCTATCGTGGTGCTCCAGGGTTTATTTCAGGAGTTATGGGGGGGAAGTGGTAGGGAGATAATTTCTCCTGCATGAGGGAGGCAGGATTTATACGCTACCTCCCTTCTACACACGAGCAAAAGTTGAAAAACAAATTTACGCATTTCTGTCTCCTATTCCTTCTACTGAAAGAAGCATAATACCTTTCTGCCACTCTAAGTTATTTTTATTCGTATTTTGGGAGCGCGAGCGTGATGTTTCATGGAAAAGAAGACCTGCATAATTTAAAATTTTAAGTCAGGGAATAATATAAGTGAGCTTTTTAAGTAAACCAGCGAATTTCATTAACTGTGAGTTACGGCCAACACTCGATTAATACAGCAAGGCTTGTTCACAATCTTCACTGCGAATTCAAAAGAGAATATATATGTCTTCCCTTATTTTACGATCGCAAATATGGAAATAATTATTTGATTTTAGTTAAGTGGCAATTTGTTATAAATATACGTTATTTAAAATGTTTGTATAACTTAATTGATGTGAAAAATCTTTTTAATTCGTAATAGTACAATATTAATTGTACATTTTATAATTAGTGATGGTGTATATTTACCCATAAAATATATAATTGTTGTTTTGAGGGACAATGGATCAGCGATGTTCTGGACCACTTTCAATGTTTCTTATTGGTTTATTTTCTAAAATTTCTTTTATGAGCTATTCTTATTGGTTTATTTAAATTTCTTTGGGTTTTTTATTAAATTTATTTCGAGTGCTTTTTTTTAAAAATCGTTTGGAGTTCTGTAATTATTAATTTTTTTTTAAAACTTCTTTCATGTTTTTTTTATAAAACTTTTTAGTTCTATAGTTATTTTAAATTTTTTTTTAAAAATTCCTTTCATGTAATTTTTATAAAATCGTTTGAGTTCTGTAGTTCTTTTTTTTTTTTAACAATTTTTTTAAATTTCTTTCGTGTGTTTTTTTTTTTTTTTTTTCATAAAATAGTTTGAAATTCTATAATTTTTTTTTTTTTGATTTTTTTTATTTAATTTTCTTTCTTTTTTCAGCTTTGAACGATAACTACTGATCATAATTTATTACATGAATATGATTTATTGATAGTTTTCCTTTCTTTGTTTGTTTGTTTAGAATTGTTGTCTTTCGTTTTGTTCTTACATTGCAGGTCATTGCATTTTATTTAGGTCTAGTTGATTGAATTTTATCTTATTATCTTGATTTTAACTCCTAACTAGATCTTAATCGAAGAGTTGAAGTTTAAATTTACCATACTGAACGTTACCATAGCAACTAAACAATTACGATAAATAAGTATTTTTTTTTTTTTTTTTTTAATTTTATTTCCTGCGAAAAATTATTTTGGATTGTAAAAGTACATAAATTTTATATCTCTGTTAAGCAGCGTACTGAAATATCATCAAGTTGATAAAAAATACTTTGAAAAGACGATTTGTACAATATTTGTATGAAAAATACTGCTATTACTTTGACATATTGCCATAAATTAGAATTATACGGCATTCTAATATATAATATTTTGAAGTTTTTTGAGATTTTTTGTTAACTCTGTAAAATAATAATTTAATACGGAAAGTATGCCTGAAAATGTTCTTTTACTTGTATGTAATTGTAAGCAATTTATGTACATTTATGCTGCAAATACAATTTTAACACATTTAGAGCGAAAATTTTACAATTACTTTTTTTAAATTATAATTAAGAAAACGATGTCTGACTATGTTGAATTATTCTTGTTCCTTACATATTTTAATTACTTTAAAAATAAAAATTGCTAGCTTTTTTTTCATCAATAGGATGCAAATAAAACTTGAGAATACAACTTTTATCATTTCTCCATCGTTTTTGTATTTGATGTATTTCTTACTTCGCATTTGATTTGTGATATTCAAATTTGAAAATTCTGCCTCGAAACCTCGAGTAGAGTATTAATCTGCCACTGCAAAGATTCGAATTTGCATGTTTATTGAATAAGAAGAAGCTTTCTTTTTTCCCCTCGCTAACCCAAACATCAATATTTTTACAAGTGTATTATAAAGGAACTTACCAGACTGTAGGAGAAATGTCTCATTCCATTATTACGAATGATGTAAGAATAATATTTATCATTTAAAAGACATTGTAGCGTTTTTTTCTCACGGGAAGAGTTTTGGCATTTCGTTCTTTAGGAAAGAAGAATGTATGTTATTTGACAAGTATATAATAATAACCCATAACTCAAATTTGACAGAAGACAAGCATTAGTATTGTAGGTAGTTATATTAGATGTAATTAGTGTATTCTACTAACGAGAACAACCTGTTACTTTGTCAAAACTGATAGCAGATATTCGGCATCATGTATAATAAGACTCATGAAATTAGAGAATGCTTGTAATGACCTTTTCACAGATCGAAACAACTACAGATTGAATTTAAACTATACCATGAGTTGTTCTATCGGGACTGGTGATCTACTATGAACTGATAAATATCTACAGCAGACCACTCAATTAGATGCGACGTAGATTCGAAAACTCTGAAATATCTCCGACCTTGGAGGGAACTGTACTTGTAGCAAGGAATTCAGAGTAATTTTTTCTATTTTGTGTATTGCAATTTTATGTAATTTTTTGTCATAATTGAAGTATATTCGATTATTACATTTTCTCAACAGAAATCTGTTGTAAGTGGAAATTAAAAACAGTAGAGAAGCAGATAATTGATTACTTCATATATTATCTGGAGACTATTCAAAGTAAATTACGTCACTCCTCTTATTAACTCTTAGTATGCATCAATCGGTCTCTTATGAATTTTCTCATTTCTACCTACTAAGCACAAAACTTGTTTGACGAAGTAACGTGTGCACACTGGAAAGAAGAAAATAAACGGACCGGAAAATGTTTACTGCCTGGAAAAATTGCCCAGTGCTTATCCAAAGTTTGCATTTTTTGCGAAAACATGGCTCCCAAAAATACGCCAAAAGAACACTGAGGCTTAAATTGAAAAACATTTTTCTTCCGTTAACTTCACCAAGCGCACTTCTCAACTCAACCCCTCAAAAAAGAAGGTCCCTTCTCCTGTTTCGGGACCTATTTGCATATACCCCCCCTCCCCTTCTCCAATTAACCCATTTTTCTTTCCGTTTTGCTGTAGGAATAATGAAATTAAAAATTATTAATCGCGCCATTTTGCTCGCCAAATATCCCCTTCTTTTCCGACATTTTTTCCCCAACGTTTTCCCCTATCGTGGTGCTCCAGGGTTTATTTCCAGGAGTTATGGGGGAAAGGGGTGACGTAGGAGATAATTTCTCCTGCATGAGGGAGGCAGGATTTATACGCTACCTCCCTTCTACACGAGCAAAAGCTGAAAAACAAATTTACGCATTTCTGTCTCCTATTCCTTCTCCTTGAAAGAAGCATAATACCTCCTTTCTGCCACTCTAAGTTATTTTTATTCGTATTCTGGGAGCGCGAGCGTGATGTTTCATGGAAAAGAAGACCTGCATAATTTAAAATTTTAAGTCAGGGAATAATATAAGTGAGCCTTTTAAGTAAACCAGCGAATTTCATTAACTGTGAGTTACGGCCAACACTCGATTAATACAGCAAGGCTTGTTCACAATTTTCACTGAGGATTCAAAAGAGAATATAATATGTGTTCCCGTATTTTACGATCGCAAATAGTGATATAATTGTTTGATTTTAGTTAAGGGTCAGTTTTTATAAATATACTTTATTTAAAATGTTTGTGTAACGTATATTGATGTGATTTTTTTTTTTTTTATTCGTTATAATGAAGTTTTAACTGTGCATTTTAGAATTATTGATGGTGTATTGTTACTCATGAAATATATGGGTATTGTTTTGGGGACAGTAGGTCACCGATGTCCTGGACCACTTTCAACGTTTCTAAGTGGTTTATTTTTAAAATTTCTCTTACGAGTTATTTTTATTGGTTTATTTAAATTTCGTTGTGATTTTTTATTAAATTTCTTTCGAGTGTTTTTTTTATTTTTTATTTTTATAAAATCGTTTGGAGTTCTGTTTCTTTCATGTTTTTTTTTTTTTCATAAAATTGCCTGGAATTCTTGAGTTTTTTCAAAAAATTTCTTCCACGTGTTATTTTTATAAAATCGTTTGGAATTCTGTAGTTATTTCTAACATTTTTATTAAATTTCTTTCGAGTGTTTTTTTTAAAATTTTTTTTTATGAAATCGTTTGGAATTCTGTTTCTTTCACGCGTTTTTTTCATAAAATCATTTTTAATTCTTTAATTTTGTGACAAAATTTCTTTGAATTTTTTTTTTTTTTTATTAAATCGTTTGGAGTTCTATAGTTATTTTAACTATTTTTTAAGAATTTCTTTCATTTTTTTTTTCATAAAATCGCTTGGAATTCTTTAGTTTTTAAAAAATCTCTTTCACGTATTTTTTTTATAAATCGTTTCTTTAATTTTTTAAAAAAATATTTTGTATCAAAAATTAAAAAAATAAATATTTTCATAAAAAGGAGTAAAATCCTCGACATTATATTTCTAAAAAAAGTGACGTTTAATTACAAATTTGATTTTAAATTAGAAAGCCGTGATTTGAGTAGTATTAGAAAAATAAAATAGTAAATAGTTTCTTCGAGTTGTTAGTTGTTAGTCTTTAGTTGGTTGAGTTTTGTAATTAAGGAAAAGTCAGCTGAATATGTCGAATTATTCTTGTTCCTTACATATTTTTAATTTCCTTACAATATAAATAGCTGCTTTTTCGTCAAATAAAACCTGAGAATACAATTTTTTATCATTTCTCCATCGTTTTTGTATTCGATGTTATTTCTTGTTTCGCATTTGATTTGTGATATTCAAATTTGAAAATTCTGCCTGGAAGCCTCGAGTACAGTATTAAGCTGTCACTGGAAAGCTTCGAATTTGAATGTTTATTGAATAAGAAGAAACTTTCCTTTTTTTTTTTTTTCTCGCTACCTAAACATCAATATTTCTACAAGTGCATTACAAAGGAGATTGTAGGAGAAATGTCTCTTTCCATCATTACGAATGATGTAGGAATAACATTATCATTTAAAATATATTATAGCTTTTTTTTTCTCTCACTGAAAGAGTTTTGCCATTTAATTTTTGGAGAAAGGAATGTATATTATTTGAAAAGTATATAATAACAACCCATCACTCAAATTTTACAAGCAGTATTGTGGTTAGTCATATTACATGCAATTAGTGTTTTGTACTAATGAGAAAACCTGCCAATCAAATCTGATAACAGATATTTGTGTATAATGAGACTCAGAAAATTATGCCTGTACGACCTTCGCAGGTCGAAACAACTACAGATGGACTATACCATGAGTTATTCTATCGTGATGGGTGATCGACCATGAGCTGAGAAATATTTACTCCAATGAGATGTGAGGGAAGCTGTCCTCCCTTTTGACGGATTTTCTTAAAGAGAGGATTTTGGAAAAGAAAACAGAGTTCTGCGACAAGTCGAGCAGAAGTGTTGCTTTTCTTTTTTTCTCTGAAATGACTGAATAAGCCTATTTATAAAAGTGAACCCCTTGTGGTTTCGTTTATCACGATGTGCGATAATTAAGGTCTGCCACAGAGATCTGATAATTAGGTTCGACGTAGACTCGAGAACTCTGAAAAATCTAAAATCTTGGAGTGAACTGTACTTGCGATTTAGTCGAGAATTTGCGATCAAATTTTATTTCTAATTTTTAATTTCTTTGTATAAAAACCCAGAGGTCATTATTTGTTTATATATACAGTAGAACCTCTTTAAGTCGAACTTCGATAAGTCGAAAAACTTCAAAACTCGAAAAAAATTTTGTTCCCTTCTCTTCAAGCCTCAAATCCTCCATTATTTGAAATTTCAACCCTCTATATGTCGAAATAATTAGTCAATCCCCACAAGCCCATTTGGTATATATTTTCCCTCCGTAACTCGAAAAAAAATTGATATCTGTATCTCGAACATTAGCAATGTTTGATTTTATAACCTTTACAACTCCATCATTTGAAACTAATTACCTCTATAGCTCGAAAAAAATAAGTTACCGACTTTAAGGATTTGCCGACAATGCACGTCATTGTTTCTTAGAAAAAATGTATGAGTATACAATAAATAGAATAAATAATTCTATGAAATATTCTTATCATAATTCTTATTATTGCTATTGATTTCATTTGAACTCTAGATTGATTTGATTTGATTTGATTGCAAAAATATCAGAAGTAGTTTGGTTTTTACTGCAATACACATCTATTTTAATAACAGCATACGAATAATGTTAAAAAAATGAGTGCAGTGAAACTTAAACTGAAAACTTTGACTCTCACTGAAAAGTTTGAAGTGCTTGAAGTTGTGAAGAGTTGTCAAAAATAAATACTTTGCTGAACAAGTTGGCCTACCAATGAGTACTCTGTCAACAATAATAAAAAACGAATCGGATATCATGAAAAAAATTGAAAACGGTCAAAGTTTGTCCTGCATAAGACAACGAATTGTATAATTTCCGGCTTGAGGAGTGTTTTCTTAAATGGATTAAGCAGTGTCTGAACCAAAACATCAGTGTCAGTGGACCACTGTTACAAGAATAAGCCGAAATATATTCTAAATCACTGGGACTGGCTAATTTCAGGGACAGTAACGGATGGCTAGAAAAGTTCAAAAGAAGACATGGACTTGTTTTCAAGAAAGTTTGTGGATAAAGTGCAAGTATCAACACTGAAACCTGTGATAAATGGAAAAGCGAATTGCAAGTCTTGTTACATGGTTATGAACCTGACAATGTCTTCAATGCTGACGAAACGGGACTGTTTTTGAAATGTCTTCCTGATAAGACTCGTAACTTTTAAAAATGATTGTTGCCATGGTTGGAAGCATAGGAAGGAATGTTTGACTATTTAGCTCGCAGAAACCATGTCGGACACAGAAAAACTCTCACCATTAGTCATCGGAAAAGCTAAGAAACCTCGTTGTTTTTCAAGATGTAAATCGCTACCTTTGAACTATGAAGCAAATACAAAAGCATGGATGACTTCTGAATTTTCAAAAACTGGCTCATAAATATTGACAAGAGAATATCTGAAGAAGGATTTTTACAGGCGTATTGTAGAAAATTCGGAAAATTCCAACCAAACCGAACATTGAACCGATTTTTCTGTTATGTGTATTGTAATTTTATGCAATTTATGTCATATATTCGATGTTGGATTATTACATTTTCTGCAGCAGAAACCTTTAGTAAGTGGAAATAAAAAGCTACAGAAAAGCAGATAATTGATTACTTCATATATATTATCTGGAGATTATTCCAAGTAAATTACGTCACTCCTCTTATTAACTCTTAGTATGCATCCATCGGTCTCTTATTAATTTTCTCATTTCTACCTACTAAGCACAAAACTTGTGTGTTACGAAGCACCGAGCACACAGGAAAGAAAATAAACGGAACGGAAAATGTTTACTGCCTGGAAAAATTGCCCAGTGCTTATCCAAAGTTTGCATTCTTTGCGAAAACATGGCTCCAAAAAAATCCGCCAAAAGAACACCGAGGCTTAAATTGAAAAACATTTTTCTTCCGTTAACTTCCCAAACGCATTTCTCAACCAACTCCCCCCCAAAAAAAAAAAGAAGGTCCCTTCTCCTGTTTCCGGGACCTATTTGCATATACCCCCTCCCCTTCTCCAATTAACCCATTTTTCTTTCCCGTTTTGCTGTAGGAATAATGAAATTAAAAATTATTAATTGCGCCATTTTGCTCGCCAAATATCCCCTCTTTTCCGACATTTTTTTCCCCAACGTTTTCCCTATCGTGGTGCTCCAGGGTTTATTTCCAGGAGTTATGGGGGGGGAAAGGGTGGTAGGGAGATAATTTCTCCTGCATGAGGGAGGCAGGATTTATACGCTACCTCCCTTCTACACATGAGCAAAAGTTGAAAAACAAATTTACGCATTTCTGTCTCCTATTCCTTCTCCCTGAAAGAAGCATAATATACCTTTCTGCCACTCTAAGTTATTTTTATTCGTATTTTGGGAGCGCGAGCGTGATGTTTCATGGAAAAGAAGACTGCATAATTTAAAATTTTAAGTCAGGGAATAATATAAGTGAGCTTTTAAGTAAACCAGCGAATTTCATTAACTGTGAGTTACAGCCCAACACTCGATTAATACAGCAAGGCTTGTTCACAATCTTCACTGCGAATTCAAAAGAGAATATGTCTTCCGCATTTTACGATCTCAAATATGGAAATAATTGTTTGATTTTAGTTAAGTGGCAATTTTTATAAATATATGTTATTTAAAATATTTGTATAACTTAATTGATGTGAAGAATATTTTTAATGCGTTATAATAAAAATTTTAACTGTATATTTTATAATTATTCATGGTGTATATTTACCCATAAAATATATGGGTGTTGTGTTAGGGAGAGTGTTATCTTGGACAACTTTCAACATTTCTTATTAGTTTTTTTTTTTTTTAAATTTCTTTTAAGAGCTATTCTTATTGGTGCATTTAAATCACTTTGTGTTTTTTTATTAAATTTCTTTAAAGTCATAAAAATCATAAAAACGTTTGATATTCTTGGGGTATTTTTACCCAAAAATATATAGGCATTGTTTTGTGGAGAATGGGCAACAGATGTCTTGCAACCAATTTCAATATTTCTTATTGGTTTATTTTTTTTAAATTTCTTTTATGAACAATTCTTTTTTTTATTTAAATTACTTTGTGATTGTTTATTAAATTTCTTTCGCGTTTTTTATAAAATCGCGTTTTTAAAATATTAATTCTAAAACAATTTTAACTATACGTCAATTTTTTAATATTAAATATTTCCCCCTGAAATGAGTTTTAGTATTGCAATATGTATCATGTATTGCAATGAGAGGGCTTGATGGCCGAGTGGCTGGCGCTCTGGTGCTCGGTACCACAGGTTTCGGGTTTCTGATGCAAAAAATACCACAGGTTTGAGTCCTGGCGATATCATAGATGCTTGTAGTGGTTCGGAATCCACTTTAAACAAGTAGGTCCCGTTTTAACATGATCGTAGAGCGTTGTGTGTGTCTGTGGGGAGAAGGGGGTAGGTTACTCACGTCAGTAGCATATATTCAAGCTGCACGTGTCTCCTGGGTAGTGCTAAATGAGTAACAGCTGTGCAGCCCTTGCACATGGTATAAACTGTATAATTAACTGTCTCTGTATTGCCAGCTGCATTAGAACAACATATACATGATAATTGCAATGAGGATATTTTTTTCAAGATTAACAAACATTTAAGGATTTATATTTGTGGATAAAGAATACTTTCCTTTTATTTATCTTTTTTCTAAAAATCTGTATTCATTTTGCTTCCATAAAAATAATGCATGCTTTATGGAAATACAAATTACCATGTTATTGTTACACTTTTGTTGAAGACTAATCTGTTATGCAAAAATTTGCAAGTGTTTTTGACAATCAAATAATATTATTGCATATTTTTATAATACATGCAAAATATTTTGCATTAAAAACAAAAATATATTTTGTTATAATTATAAATTATAAATTACACAAAAATATGATTTGTATAAAAATATAAAATAATTTTTATCAAAATTTTTAAAAAATTTTCATAAAAAAGACTAAAATCTCGACACTATATTTTTAAAAAAAAGATGTCATGTCTTAATTAGAATTTTGCTTCTAAATTAAAAAGTCATGATTAGTATGTCATCAGAAAAAAACAAGAATTAAATAGTTTCTGGATATCTATTGAATAATATTTACAATTCGAAATCTACGTGAACCTGAAAAAAATATGAAATAATGTAATAGCACCAAACTTCAATCAATATCTTTTTTATGAGAGCAAAGATTTTCATTAAAAAAACTAATTACTTTATAAATTTAAATGAGTCTATCTTAATATCATTTTACATCTTTAGTTGAAATATATACCAGATTGGTTGGTTGCGTTTTGTAATTTAGAAAACGTTGTCTGACTACAACGAATTATTCTTGTGCTTTACATATTTTTAATTGCTTTAAAAATAAAAATAGCTGCTTTTTTCATCACTGAGATACAAACAAATCTTGAGAATATAATTTTTAAATTTTTTTTTATCACATCTCCATCGTTTTTGTATTTGTGTATTTCTTACTTTGCATTTGATTTGTGATATTCAAACCGAAAATTCTGCCTGGAAGCCTTGAGTTTAGTATTAAGCTGCTACTGGAAAGCTTCGAATTTATTGAATAAGAAGAAGCTTTCTTCTTTTTTTCTCCCTAACATAAACATCAATATTTCTGCAAGTGTATTACAAAGGAACTTCTGTGACTGTAGGAGAAATGTCTTATTCCATCACTACGAACGATGTAGGAATAAAACTTATCGTTTAAAAGACATTGTAGCCTTTTTTGTCACTTTATGAGTTTTTACCATTTCATTCCCAAAAAGAAAGGAATGAATACTATTTTACAAGTATAACATATATTACAAGTATATTATATAATAACAACCCACCACTGAAATTTGACGGCAGACAAGCAGTATTGTGGATAGTTACATTACAAGCAATTAGTGTTTATACTAATGAGAACAACTTGTCATTCAAATTTGACACCAGACATTCAGTGCCATCTATAATGAGACTCAGGAAATTAACGAATGTCTGTGCGACCTTCATAGGTCGAAACAACTACAGATTTAATAGGAACTATGCCATGAGTTGCTCCATCGAGATGGGGGATAGACCACGATCTGTGAATGCCCCTTTTAGAGAAAGAGGGATTTGGAGAAAACAGGCTAGAGTTTGGGACATTTTTTACAGGCATATTTTAGAAAATTCGGAAATTTCAATCAAACAACCAAACCGAACATTGGCATGAAATACATTCTTGCGTTATTGTGAACTTCTATTGATTTTAAAAAAGGAATTTTTTAGAACAGGCCAATTAGCAGTAATCGAATCTTTCATTATATACACCAGAAATATGTAGTAATTGGAAATAAAAATCTCTAGAGAAGCAGATTCTTGTCCACTTGCACCAAGGAATTCCGAGTAGATTTTTTTATGTTATATGTATTGTAATTTTTGTGTAATTTATGCCATAATTGACGTATATCCGACATTAGATTATTTCACTTTCTACATCAAAAATATGTAGTAAGCGGAAATAAAAAGCTGTAGAAAAGCAGATAATTGATTACTTCATATATTATCTGGCGACTATTCCAAGTAAATTACCATCCAAGTAAATTACCAGTCCATTTTTTAACTCTTAGTATGCATCCATCGGTCTCTTATTAATTTTCTCATTTCTACCTACTAAGCACAAAAACTTGTTTGTTACGAAGCACACGAGCACACAGGAAAGAAAATAAATCTAACGGAAAATGTTTACTGTCTGGAAAAATTGCCCAGTGCTTATCCAAAGTTTGCATTCTTTGCGAAAACATGGCTGCCAAAAATCCGCCAAAAGAACACCGAGGCTTAAATTGAAAAACATTTTTCTTCCGTTAACTTCACCAAGCGCACTTCTCAACCCAACTCCCCCCCAAAAAAGAAGCTCCCTTCTCCTGTTTCGGGACCTATTTGCATATACCCCCTTCTCCAATTAACCCATTTTCTTTCCCGTTTTGCTGTAGGAATAATGAAATTAAAAATTATTAATTGCGCCATTTTGCTCGCCAAATATCCCCCCTCTTTTCCGACATTTTTTCCCCAACGTTTTCCCTATCGTGGTGCTCCAGGGTTTATTTCCAGGAGTTATGGGGGGAAAGGGTGGTAGGGAGATAATTTCTCCTGCATGAGGGAGGCAGGATTTATACGCTACCTCCTTCTACACACGAGCAAAAGTTGAAAAACAAATTTACGCATTTCTGTCTCCTATTCCTTCTACTGAAAGAAGCATAATACCTTTCTGCCCCTCTAAGTTTATTTTTATTCGTATTTGGGAGCGCGAGCGTGATGTTTCATGGAAAAGAAGACCTGCATAATTTAAAATTTTAAGTCAGGGAATAATATAAGTGAGCTTTTTAAGTAAACCAGCGAATTTCATTAACTGTGAGTTACAGCCCAACACTCGATTAATATAGCAAGGCTTGTTACAATTTTCACTGCGAATTCAAAAGAGAATATGTCTTCCTTATTTTACGATCGCAAATATGGAAATAATTGTTTGATTTTTAGTTAAGTGGCAATTTTTATAAATATACGTTATTTAAAATGTTTGTATAACTTAATTGATGTGAAAATGTTTTTAATTCGTTATAATACAAATTAATTTTATATTTTATAATTATTCATGGTGTATTTTCAGCTCATAAAATATATGGGTATTGTGTTAGGAAGAGTGGGCTCTGGACCACTTTCAAATTTCTTATTGTTTTTATTATTTTTAAATTTCTTTTATGAACTATTCTTATTGTTTATTTAAATTTCTTTGTGCTTTTTTATTAATTTTGTTTGCGTGTTTTTCTTATAAAATCGTTTGAGTTCTGTAGTTATTTAAAAGATTTTTTTAAATTTATTTCAAGTAGTTTTTCATAAAAATCATTTGAATTTAGTTATTTAAAAATTTCTTTCACGCATTTTCATTTTTTTAAAAAATCGTTTGAGTTCTGATAATTTTTAACAACTTTTTAAATAGTTTTTTGTGTTTTTTCATAAAATCGCTTGTTTTTTTTATACTGTTTTTTATTTTTTTTTTTTAATCAAATTTTTTTTTTTTTAAAGAGTTTCTTTTATGTGTTATATTTTTATAAAATCGTTTGAGCTCTAAATAATTATTTAAAAAAATTTTTTTAAATGTCTTTCACGTGTTTTTCATAAAATCGCTTGGAGTTCTTTAGTTTTTTAAAAAAAATTCTTTTAAGTGTTTTTTTTATAAAATCGTTTGAAATTCTTTATAGTTTTATTTTTTGTTTAATCTAATTTCATTTTTCAATTTTGAAAGATAACTGATGAAAATAGTTCCTTGCCTGAATATGATTTATTGAAATTTTTCTTTCTTTGATTGTTTAAAATTGCTGTTATGCATTTTGTGATTACATTAAATTCTAAATTTAATGGTAACCTGTATAAAGGTCTAGATGATTAAATTTTTATCTTCTTATAATCTTGATTTTAGCCCTAAATTAGAGTTTTTACCACGCTGAACGTTACCATAACAACTAAGCGATCACGAGAAATAAGTATTTCATTTTGTTTGATTTTATTTCTTATGAAAAATTCCCTTCGGATTGTAAAAATTCTTCAATTTTATAGTCTCTGTTAAGCAGCGCATTGAAATATCATCAACTTGACAAAAGATTGACGAAAACTTTGAAAATGTGATTTCTCAATTTTTATATGGAAAATAGTGTTTATTACTTTAACATATTGCCATAAATTAGATTTATATGGCATTCTAATATATAATATTTTGGATCTTTTTAGATTTGTTAACTCTGTAAAATAGTCGCAGCTGCAGCAATTACATTTATGCTACAAATAACAATTCTAACAAATTAACAGTGAAAATTTTACAATTTTTTTTTTTTTTTTTTATTTTTTATTTTTTACTGTAAATTCAATTTTAGAGTTTTAAGAAATTTCATTTTTAGACGCAAACTGAGAATTTATTTCGCTAAACATTCATTCATGAAAAAATTAAGAGGTAAATTTCATAATGAATGATCAGATCTAGGTAATAGTAGTAGCTAAAATAAAGCTTGGTTTTTAAAAATAAATTTTGATATTATGTAATAAAAATATAGTTATCCTTTATACATCAACTGATAGTTAACTTATACATCAACTTATATAGTTATCCTTTAAACATCAACTGATATCATCTATTAAATGCAACTTGCTAGACATGAAAAGACTTATTATTATTACAATAATGATGTGCTTACCTTTCGAAGAATCATAATAATATTTTTACTTCAAGAAGGGTGTTTCAGTTTTCCTATCAATAAAATTCACAGTTTAGTTTAAATTTGAAGCAAAAATCAAAATTTATTGTAGAATTGAAGTATGGAATTTAATTTTGAGTAAAAGAACCAAAACTATAATTTCTATTTAAGGCTGCGAAATTTACAGTATATTATTTATCGATGTTATTGCATTAGTGGATATAAAAAAAAAATATATGATATTTTGACTACAACGGTTATTATCAGTGGATTTGAACATAAAGATTTGAATTAGGTTAGCACGTTATCAGTTGGTCAACAATCTGACCAGTTCCTCATTAATTGTTCTATTCTCATAATATTGTTCTATATTTAGTTCCAATCCTTCATCATTTTAACTAACTTTAATAAACTCTCCATACTCTCTAATTCAATAACTTAATTGAGCTCTTTATTTGAGGCGGCAGCACTGAATCTTGCTAGCCTATTATTGCGGTAACAATTAGTTAATTAAATCTGTTAATTAAAAAACTAATGAACTATTCATTAATTTTCAGAATGCTTTTTATGCTTCTAATCATAATAATTCTGGTTCTTAATTTTTGTTTTAATAAAAAAAAAAAAAACGTAGAACTCCTTAAGTTTATAAAAAGTCTAGTACATCTAATTATCTAGTGCATCTAGTTATTAAAATTTAGGCAGCTGTTATTACATGACTCAAATCATAATGTTGTTATATTTCTTAATTATTTCAATTAACTTTTATAAACTCTTCATAATGTCTAATTCAATAACTTAAATAATCTCTTTTTAATTGAGGCTGCAACACTGAATCTTGCCAGCCTATAATTGCGTATATATTGACTGTAATTGCGCTATTTTTAATTGATTTAATTAACTCACTGTTAATTAAATCTGTTAACTCAAAAAAAAAAAATCAAGGAACTATTTATCGATTTCTGAATGTTATTTTATGACTCTAATGAAAATAATCTTAGTTTTTAATTTTTATTTTTAATCTAAAATAAAAAGTAGGACTTTCGTAGTAGCTCTTCATTTGAGACAGAACTTAACTCCTTTCTCCAATTTCTTCCCGGCCAACCCCTGCGGCACTGTGCAGATAATTCCACCTGTTATTAACAGGGCCAGAAATCCCCGCTGAACAAGAAAGGCAATAAAGTGGTAGTACTCTCTACTTCAATAAATTAAATAAGCTCTTTATTTGAATATGCAACATTGAATCTTGCTATCCTATTATTGCAGTAACACTAAGTTAATTAAATCTGTTAATAAAAAAAAAATGAACTATTCCTCACTTTCATGTTATTTGTGATTCTAATCATAATGACTTTGGTTTTTAATTTTATTTTAATAAAAAAAAAGGTAGAACATCCGTAATCTCTTCCTTTGGGACAGTAAAACTAGTCTAAAAATGTCTAGTGCATGCAATTTACATCTAGTTATAAAAGTAAGTATAAGTCATGTAATAGCATCATAAGTATATAAAGTCCTCTAATAGCATCATAAATACAGAAAAAGTCATGTAATAACATCATTTCAAGGATGCTATTACATAACTCAAATCATAATGTTATTCGATTTCATAATTATTTTTAATTAACTTTAATAAACTCTTCATACTCTCTCATTTCATTTAATAACTTAAATAAGCTCTTTAATTGAGACTGAAATACTGAACTTTGCCAGTCTGTTATTGCGGTAACAGTAAATTAATTAAATCTGTTAATTCAAAAATTAATGAACTATTCATCACTTTTAGAATACATGATTCAAATCATAATAATTTTAATTTTTAATTTTCTCTTCATATTCTCTAATTCAATAACTTAAATAAGCTCTTTATTTGAGGCTGCAACAGTGAATCCTGCCAGTCTATTATTTGTGGTAACAATAAATTAATTAATTTTTAATTAACAAATTTAATTAACTATTCATCATTTTCAGAATGTTATTTTATGATTCTAATCATAATAATTTTAATTTTTTCTTCATACTCTCTACTTCCATAACTTAAATAAATAAGCCCTTTAATTGTGGCTGCAACACTGAATCTTGCCAGCCAGCCTGTTATTAATTAACTTATTGTTATCATAGCATCTATTAATTAAAAAAAATGAACTACACCTCACTTTCAGAATATTATTTTATGATCCTAATCCTAATAATTTTAATTTTTAATTTTATTTTAATCAAAGAAAAAAAAAAAAGAGAAACTTCTGTAAGCTCTACATTAAGGACAGTAAACAAGTCCACAAAAAAAGTCTAGTACACCCAATTATCTAGTACATCTAATTATATAATGCATCTAATTAAAAAATTAAGCAGCTATTTATCATTTAAAAGGATGCAATTACATGATTCAAATCATAATGTTGTTCGATTTCTTAATTATTTTAATTATCTTAACTTTTAATTCTAACTATCCATCCTTTAATAAACTCTTCTTGCTCTCTAATTGAATAACTCAAATAAGTTCTTTAATTGAGGCTGCAACACTGAATCTTGCTGGCCTATTTTTTTGTAACAATAAGTTAATTAAAGATTACGTAACTATTCATCACTTTCAAAATGTTATTTTGTGATCTCTAATCATAATAATCTTAGTTTTTTAATTTTATTTTAATCAAAAAAAAAGAAGTAGAACTTCTGTAGTAGCTCTTCATTTGAGACAGTCAAACTTAACTCCTTTCTCCAATTCCTTCTTGCCGAGCCCCTGCGGCACTGTGCAGACAATCCCACCTGTTATTTACAGGGCCAGAAATCCCCGCTAAACAAGAAAGGCAATAAAAGTGGTAGGAGAAAATCAGCAGCGGACGTTTGTACGTTACTCACTCCGGGCAATCACAGTTTATCTGCAATAGCCCGGGACACTGCAGGGAAGATAATTGCAAGGCGCAGCGATGGAAGGCAAGATAAAAATCACAACCAGGAATATCGGCCAAGAAATGAGAAAAGATTGCTTCTATCTCCGCGATCAATGCCTGCGCTATTATTAGGAATGTTTGCTTTTTCCGGACATGGGTCCATTTTTCCGGATATGGATCCGAGAATCGGGAAAAAGAGGAGCGTTTCAGGTGACCTTTTTGTCCACAATAGGGTTCTGTCTTTTGCCGGAATGATTTTCAGAGGAAACATGGTATGATATATTTTTTATGGATAAAAAACATAAGAAACTGATATATTTCTCCTGAAATTGTGGCATGTATTTTTAGATGAGATTAAATATAAAAACCCCATTATTAAATATTCATTTAAAATAAATATTTTAAAATCACATCTATTTAAAAATTATGATTATGGTGTTATAATAAATAAACTGTAACTGTAATTTTGTTCCTTACAATTGTAGCATTTTTTTTTTTCTCACGGAAAGATTTTTGTCATTTCATTCTCATTGGAATGAAATATAGATTATATGACAAGCATATAATAACGAGCCATTACTCAAATTTGCCAGCAGATAGGCAGTATTGTGGATATTTATATTATATGCAATTAGTGTTTTGTACTAATGAGAACAATCTGTCACTCAAATCTGATAGCAGATATTCGGTCACATGAGCAGATAGCTCATGTATAATGAGACTCAGGAAATTAGAGAATGTCTGTGCGACCTTCACAGGTCGAAACAACTACATATTGAATATAGACTACACCATGACTTGTTCCATCCTGATTGGGGATCGATCATAAGCTGCAAAATGGCTACTCCAATGAGAAGTGAGGGAAGCTGACCTCATCTCTTGACGGATTTTCTTAAAGCGAGATTTTTTAGAAGAGAGAGTGTTCTGCTCTGAAGTGACTGAATAGGTCGGAATTTCCGCGCGTTTTTCAAAGTAAGCCCCTTGTGAATTCATGTTTCACGCCGTGTGATATTAAGGTCAGCCGCAGACAAGGCAAATAGATTTGACATAGAACTGGAGAGCTCACAAAATCTCCGAACTTGGAGTGAATTGCACTTATGATTTAATCTTGAATTTTAAATAACCGTTGTTACAATTGCATCGTCTTATTTGGTTTTTAATAACAATATTAATTATTTATAATTATACAAGATGTGAATTTTATTTTTCATTAATTTAAATTAATAATAATTCATACATTTATTTATATGTAAATCAAATAATTAATCGATAATATTATTCAGTAAACATAATTCATTTTTAAAGTGCGTAAGATACATTTTATGAAATATTTAATTAACTTTCATAAATAAATAAATTATCCCTTTTGTTATAATTCGAAACAATTGTAATATTTTATTACATTTAATATAATTTAGAAATAAAGTAATATTGTGGTGAATTAAAATGAATAGAATTTTCAACTGACTCACTCCTTTTAATTAAATAATTACTTTTCCTTTGTAATCGAATTTAAGAATCATATGCTTATAAATAATTAATTCATAAAAATTCTATTCGAATCGAAGGAAAATTAAATTAAGAGAGCTTAACATACTTTAAAAAATAATGAATAATTATTAATGAGTTTTATATTCATAAATTTTAATTTCATTAATATTAAATAACATATTTATTAGGAGAATAATGAAATAATCTTTTATGCAGGAAGGAACTTAATTAAAACATTGTATTTCCACCCTTTCTTTATTAACTGCAAAAGCCGAATTACTTATGAAAAAAAAAATTATGTTCATATATTTAAAATCTTATTTTTCAATGGCACAGCTTCCAAATGAAAATTTTTTAAAATACAAAAATTTATTTAACAATAAAGAAAACAATAACTTCCGAATTTAATGTATTTATTAAAAAGCAACTATGAATTCAAAAGAATAAGCATAATTAAAAAGTTGATTAAATCCTAAATATTAAAAATCAATTAATTAAATATGCTTTAAATTTAATTGCGAAAACAAAGTCGAAGTTTTCAAACGTAAATTCTAAAACAAATAAACAAGGGTATTTCAGCAGTTTTATTGTAGACACTTGTTTCAAAAACGAGAAGTCTCGATGTCATTTGTGATGTTTAGCATCTTGCTTCATGAGTCGAACTACCTGGTGGGAGTTTAAAGGTATTTTCTCCCATACAATACGCAAATGCGGGGTAGTTCCAACTAAAATTCTTCCCGGAAGGCACTGCCCTCCTTCTTCAAAGTCATGAAGCAGAAGTTAGACTTCTACCTACGGGTTCTCCCTCAAAAACAGAATCTTCAAATCTCTTTCCACGACTTAAACGACAATAACACATTATTAATGTTAACATTTTCTTATTGTGCTAAAAATAAAATCATCAATAATAAATTTGTTTTATTTAATTATTATTATTGTATTTTATTCTATGCTTTAATAAGTATGAAAGTATTTAACAATAAAAAGGTAAGCACTTAAAAATTTTTGCCTAACTTTTCATCCTGAACAAACGGCTTGCAAAAATTTTTGGTTTTAATTTTTGATTATTAAAAAAGATATTAGAATACACTAAATTTATTTTTAATAATAAAAAATATTATGTTATGAAAATAACGAAATAAAATTTTGTATATATATGTCTATATTCTATAAACAATCATACATATTTATTCCTAAGCCCATTTTCTTAAGGTGTGTACTTGTGTTATAACCTTGGGGGATCCAGGGATATTTATTAATCTTCAATGTTTTATCCTCTTTTATGGTTTCATTTTCTTGATTACAGACCTCATAGCTTTTATAATAGCTTGTTAGATTTCATCATCATTTATTTTACAAATTTTTGTTTCTCCCAGAATTTGTCGTATTTATGTGGATTATTTCTTTTTACAGTTGCTTATAGTTTTTTTCTTCAAATAAATTTTTAATTTGCCTAATAATGTCTTTATTTGTTTGTTGTAAATATAGGTTTACTAACAATCTCAGTTCTCTGACCTATGTGTTTACTAAACGGGACGGCATATGTCTCAGAAAAAGGGGATGTTAGAGTTCAGACTGACTTGTTGCTCTTGCACGTCTCTTTGGCCTCCGCTTCTGGTAGACGGAACATCTAATTTTTGAGTGCATTAATCAGCTAGTAGTTATAGATACTTTGTGGTTAAAGCTGTTTAGAATTCAAGGGATGGGTTACTTCTTTGACATCTCGATAAGGGACCTTATTAGTATCGTTGCAGGAATCTGCTTTCCCACGTTGGACTCGATAGTCAGCGATGCGATGCCAAATCTGAAATCTTTTTTTGGTTTCATGAAATATCAAATTATTTTATCGTACTCCAGTAAAGGCCTTAATTTATCATAGCTCGAACCTTTAGATATCCCTAGTTATGACGAACATTGAAAGTCATCAATTAGAGCGAAAATGAATTGGTTATCATCCTTTGAAAGATTTTTCAAGTTTTTTTCTAAGGAACATGATCTCAGAACTTTATTCCGTTTATATTACAGAAAGAATTATAATCTATTGGTAGTGACTTAAAATCTGTGAAAAAAAATAATAATAATGATGTCCGGTGGTTTACTGCTTGAAACTAACTTTCCTGCATAATCCAATGCTTTTTATTTCTTGAGCCTGAGGCAATTCTTTAATTACCAAATTTACATTTACTTACACAGAACATTGAATTTTTCCGAAGGTGTTATATTTGAAACTTATGATTTATTAAATGTTCCTGAATTCGAAATCAAAAAAGAGTTATTAATCCATATATCTTTATCAATCCAAAGAATAACAATTAAAGAAAGAATTAAAATCATATATTTTTTTTCCAAATGCAGCTGGCAAACAGACATGGACGTCTTAGATGCCTTAAGGCAAACGCTGCACAGACGTTACTCACTTTGCATTACCCAGGGGGCGCGTGTAACTTGAAGATAAGCCACGGACGCGGAGTCACAATGCCCCCACAACGCTCTACGATCTTATTAGACCGGGACCTACTTTTAAAGTGGATTCCGAACCACTACACACATCCATGGCACCGCCGGGGACTCGAACCCGAAACCTGTGGTACCGAGCGCCAGAGCGCTAGCCACTCGGCCATTCATGCCCTCTTAAAATCATATATACGCAGCATCTAATTTTAAAATATTTTGTCATTTTATTGACAATAAAAGTCCGTTACCTTAATTGTCGCGTGCGACTATACTAATCTAGTACCCTTCGACGTTTTAACTGCCAACGGAATTGAAATATGTAAAATTCTTGTCGTAGGAGGTAAAAAAAAAAACTTTTCAAATTATGCAATTGTGGACCTTCTTATATATATTATCATGACGAGAACTTAAATGTGTTTTCTATTAACAGCCTCCTATAATTTGGAATCCTTTACTCAGTTATAACAGCAACAAAAATAAATACATAAATAAAATAAAATAAAATAAATAAATAAAAAGTAAAACTTCCCCAAAAAATCAAAAATATCTTGAATCATCATCAGTCTTCAACTTCCTATGAAGAAATAACGAAAAATAAAATAAGTCCAAATAAAATAGTTTGACCTACATGTTCTATATCGATTATGAACTGGAACAATATTGCTGGAATTATATCCTCCATTAAAAGAACTGAAACCGCTTCTTTTAGCCTAAACCAAGCATACTGAATCTTTTAAATCAGTCAATTTTATACCAGAACCAAATACAAGAACCAAGCAATACCTTGTAAAATCCATTTCATTCGTAACTTTCAATGTTAGAAACCAAAAGTCAAATTAAAAAAGAAGATAATACTATATAAATATGATATAAAATAAAATTAATTAGAAACCGATACTTTCAGCCTAAACTAAGTATGCAGAATCTTTTTGGGTTCTGATATAAAATTGACGGAGGTAAGAAATCTCAAGCATTACTTCGTAAAAATCCATTTCACTCTGAAACTTTCAACGTTATAAGCCAAAAGTCAGATTAAAAAAGATGATAATATATAAATATGACATATAATAAAATTAATTAGAAGACGCTACTTTTAGCTTAAACCAAGTATACCAAATCTGTTACCTCTGTCAATTTTATATCAGAACCAAAGACATCTCAAGCATTACCTCGTAAAATATATTTCACTCTCAAACTTTCATTGTTATAAGCCAAAAGTGAAATTAAAAAGATGGTAATAATATATTATAATAAAATTAATTAGAAACCGCTACTTTTAGCTAAACCAAGTATGCCGAATCTTTTACCTCCGTCAATTTTATACCAGAACCAACGCCATCTCAAACTTACCTCGTAAAATCCGATGTAACAATTTTCAATGTTACAAATGAAAATCAAATTAAAAAAGATGATAATAATAATAATATACAAATATGATATATAATAAAATTAATTAGAAACCGCTACTTTTAGCCTAATCCAAGTATACCGAATCTTTTACCTCCGTCAGTTTTATACCAAGAAACCAAAATTTTCTCAAGTATTTACACGTAAAATCCATTTCATTCACAAATTTTCAACGTTATAAGCCAAAAAGTCAAATTAAAAAAGATGATAATAATAATATTGTAAATATGACATATAATAAAATTAATTAGAAACCGTTATTTTTAGCCTAATTTAAGTATACCGAATCTTTTACCTCCGTCAGTTTTATACCAGAGCCAAAAATTTTCCCAAGTATTACCACGTAAAATCCATTCCATTCACAAATTTTCATCGTTATAAGCCAAAAGTCAAATTAAAATAGATGATAACAATATATAAATATGATATATAATAAAATTAATTAGAAGTCACTACTTTTAGCTTAAACCAAGTGTGCCAAATCTGTTACCACTGTGATTTTTATATCAGAACCAAAGACAACTCAAGCATTACCTCGTAAAATCCATTTCACTCTCGAAATTTCAATGTCATAAACCAAAATTCAAATAAAAAAAAAAGTCGAGTTTTGCAAAAATCTTTTTTACTTACTATCCACCTGGCTATTCCGAACCACAAAATCATAGTATACTGATAATTCACAAGGAACACCAAAGATTTCGTCCAAATGCAAAGCAGCCTGCTTCCTTTGGGGACAAACAAAACAATATAGGATTGTCGATGCAAAAAAATTATAGGTTGTCAGAAACTCCTTTTTTGAGCGACCTGATGGCCAATTGGCTAGCGCTCTGACCTTTGAAACCACAGGATTCAGGTTCCAATCCTGCCGATGGCATGGCTGTTTGTGAGTGGTGCGGAATCCGCGTTAAACTGCACGTGCCGATCTGATTAGCCTAAAGTGTGCAATAAATGACCGCAGTGCGACAAACAAAACCAAATTTGGAGGTTTGTATCCTCCTTGCAACCAACTGAGAACATTTCTTTATATGGCTTTATCGTTCCTATGACCTTCATGATTAAAGTCTATCATTTGGCATTACTTACGAAGATTGATTACTTTAGAACAAATCATCTTTAGTTGCGACCAACGTACTATCTACCTGGTTTTTCCGAACCACAGAATCATAGTAAATTTACTCGTTACTGTTAATTCACCAAGAACACCAGAAGACTTCGTCCAAATGCAAAGCAGCCTGTTTCCTTTGGGGGCAAACAAAACAAAACCCCTCCCATAATCCCTCGATTTACGCTATCGGCAATTTCACTTGCCTTTTAAAACCTTCTAATTACACGCAATTTCTGAAAACCCGAAGGACCGACTTAACGAGTTTAAATTACTAATGAGGCTTTCCTTATGCCAACTCGCGCGGGAACGCGAAAAAAGAAATAAAAATCTTCGCAATGCTCGAGTCATTTTTTTTTTTTTAAATTCCCTCTCGAATGATCCGTTTACGAATGAACGAATGATGCGGTTTCCGAAAAGGAGTTCTCTCTTCTTCCTTAAGTAGGATTTAGCAGCGCGAATCTCAGGACAAGCCGTAATGAGTTCTAAGTGCCAACGATTATGCACTTGAGAAGTTGCAACACCACCCAAAGTCCTTTGAAGTTGCAGTTGACCCCCTCCCCTCCTCGTTTCTTAAAAGCAGACGATTGTCGCAAGATTTGCGATCGTCCACTGGTGGGGGTGGAGGAATTAAGTCGGCCCCTTTGATGAAATTAAAACGCTCATTAAAGATTCTCTTTAAAATCTGCTCATATTTGTGGAGGTGGATTCTATGGTGATACTTATGTCGCTGGTATTTTTTATTCAACTTTCGGGGCCGCTTTCTTATGAAAATGAAGAATTTATTTTGCAAAGTGAGGAATATTTTTTTTTACTATTTATCAAGTTTTGATGAAAATTAAAAATGAATTTTGAAAAGTGAGATTTTTTTGCATTGATGAAAGTTTCCCATTTAAATATTTCGTTATACAATTGTCTTTGGAGATCTATTTTGAAAATCGCAGCTTAGTTTAATATTTATTGTATTTGATTATTTCTTCCTTATTACTTTTCTGCTCAAAGTAATTTGAATTTAAAATTAAATGGCTCCTTTAGAAAGTGTTTAGAATTAATTCGATCGAAATTTTTAATGAACCATTAAAGGTTTCAAACTTGCTTGCACATGCTTATTTAAAAAAAAATATATATATACAATCAACCTATATTTGATCATAAAATGTTGATTACGCAATACGATATTTTCTGAGTAATTTATTAATGAATTTATAACAGTCTTAATGAAAATTAAGAATGTATTTTAAAAAGTGAAGTTTTTTTTTCGTATTTATGAAAGTTTTCTATTTATACAATTGTCTTTGGAGATCTATTTAAA
>BPLR01016889.1:0-10000 GCA_021605095.1 Caerostris extrusa
GACCTACGGTTTAAATTGGATTCCGAACCACTAAAAACATGTATGGCACCGCCGGAACTCGAACCCGAATCCTGTGGCACCGAGCAGCAGAGCGCGAGTCACCCGCCAGAGAGGCCCCTTCTTTTTCAAATAATAAGTACAAAAAAAAACATTTTTTTTAACCCACAACCCTAACACATAGTCGTGAATATAAATCTGGATGAAAAATAAAGTCACAAAATCCCCTTCAAATAAATGGATACATCAGCTGCCAAAACTCGTTTCAACGTATAGTACTAAAAAAAAAAAAATGAAATTCCAATTCCCCGGTGACAGTTCCTGTGGAGCAGTCCTGTAAAATGAGTCCCCACCGGTCTGAAGAGTGCCGAGAATCATAAATTCCTAACTCCTGAGAAGATAAATCAATTTTCGGATTGTATTCCACCTTCCCTCTACGACCCCTGAATCGAATTATTGATTAAAGATATCGAAATGTTAGAATCTGCTTCGCGCAAAGAATCCTCCCTCTTTAGTTCTCTGAAGAGTATTTTTTTTTTTATTATTATTTGGAAAGTTCTATGTCGTAAGATTGTTGCAAATTTAAAGCTAAAAAGTATCAGCACTTGTGGTTTTGGATGCCGATCTTTTAGGATGCCATTTAGTGATGAGGTTAGAAATATCGAAAGCAATTGGAAATACGATATTTCAGTAACCTGTTTATTGATAAGGAAATATCTAGTAAGTGCGGAAAATTGAGATTCTTGCTTCTCAATTATGGAGTGCATCAGTGAAATGCTTATCGATTTATTCAGTTTAGAGTATCTATCATTCAAAAGATTGAGGAAATGTGAGTTTCATTTCCCAAACAGTTCTTTGAATGTTTAGAAAGTTTTACTGAATTTTTTCCTAAAAAATTATTATTTTAGAAACTGATGACAGTCCGTTGTTTTATAACAGATATAATTGGATTCGTAGCACACAACAAGCGAAGATGTAACTTAATGTGTGATGTTGTTGTTCTAATGCAGCTGGCAAACACTTAGACAATTGTCTTGATACCTTGAGGCAAGAGCTGCACCGACGTTACTCACTTGGCACTACTCAGAGTGTGTAGCTTGAAGATAAGCTACGGACGCGGAGCAACAATACTGCCCCCGCAAGGCTCTGCGATCCTGTTAGACCGAGACCTACGGTTTAATGTGGATTCCGAACCACTACAAACATCCATGGCAACACTGAATCTGTATCCGACACCTGTGGTACACTGTGGCAGAGCACTACCCACTCTGTCATTCAGGCGTAAGAAATCAAGTAATTAAAATATAAAACATTTTGGGAAGAAATGGAATAAAATAATCATTTATAATTTGGAAAAAAATACAAAGAAATCAGAATCATTTAAAGTAAAGAAATTGTTTGTGTAGTAGCCTATTTGAAGGCTTTCAGTAGGATGATTTTTATTTCAAATCATTATCATCATCAATAGCGCAACAGCGCATTTGGCCCAAGGCCATCTGGCTACTGGCAGATATCTGGACAGGAGAGGTTTTTTTTATGGGGTATGGCTGTCAGCCCTACGCCCAACACCCTACGCCCAAAAGACTGGGACTTAAGATTTAAAGTGGATTCCGATCCACTGCAAACAACCATGCCACCGCCGGGACTCAAAACCAGAAACCTGTGGCACCGAGCACCAGAGCGGTACTCACTTTTCCATTAGTCCCTGTCATTTCAAATAATAGTAAAAAAAAATCATCTTTATGAACCTACAACCTTAACACAGTCGTAATATAAAATATGGACGAAAAAAATTCACCACAAATATCGCCCTTCAAATAAATGGAAACATCAGTCTGCCAAAACTCGTTTCAACGTATAGCACAAAAACAAAAGAAAAACAAAAGTTGGAAATTCCCATTCCGTTGACCGTTCCTGTAGAGCAGTCTGGTAGTCCAGTCCCCCCACCTGGTGTGAAGAGTGCCGAAAAATCATAAATTCCTAAACTCCTGACAGGTAAAACAATTTTCGGATTGTATTTCCTCCCCCACCACCATCCCCTACGACACCTAAATCGAATTATTGATTAAAGATATCGAAATGTTAGAATCTGCTTCGCGCAAAGTCTCTCTTTTAGTTCTCTGAAGAGTATTTTTTTTCTATTATTATTTGGAAAGTTCTATGTCGTAAGATTGTTGCTGAAATTTAAAGCTAAAAAGTATCAGCACTTGTGGTTTTGGATGCCGATCTTTTAGGATGCCATTTATAGTGATGAGGTTAGAAATATCGAAAGCTATTGAAATACGATATTTCAGTAACCTGCTTATTGATAAGGAAATATCTAGTAAGTGAGGAAAATTGAGATTTTTGGCTCTCAATTATTGAGGGAGTGGTGAAATTTCGATTTATTTAGTGTATATTGTCCATCATCAAAGTGAGTTCCATTTTTGAAACACTTCTTAGAATGTTTAGGAAGTCTTATTAGATTTTTTTTTGAAAAAAATTATTATTTATGTGTAGGTCCGATGACAGTCTGTTAGATGGTTTTTAGAAATGATATAATTCAATACGTAACACGACAAGCGAAGCCGTATCTAAATATGTGGTGCGTGTGTGTGTGCCGATAATTGGGCGCGATAAATCTGTAGGTTTAGGTTTCGTTAAAGCTTAAATCAGTAAGTAAGTTAGCTTAAGTTTAAACCGTAAGTAAGTTTCCGGTTGGATTGAGGTTTGGTTTTGGTGTTGTACGGTCATCTTGTGCACACGAGGGCTAAGCAGATCGAGATCTACAGTTTAACGTGGATTCCGAACCACTACAAACATCCATATCCCCGCCAGGACTCGAACCCGAAACCTGTGGTACCTTACGCCAGGGCGCTAGCCACTGACCATTCTGGCGCTGTAAGAAATTCTTTGTGTACTGACCTACTTTAAGGCTTTCAATAGGATGACTTTTTCATTTCAAATAATAAGTACAAAAAAACCCATCCTTTTTAAAACCTACAACCTTGACAAAGTCGTAATATAAAATCTGGATGGAAATAAATTCACCACAAAATTCCCTCTTCAAATAAATGGAAACATCAGCTGCCGAAACTCGTTTCAACGTATAGGACAAAAAAAAAAAAAGAAAGAAAAAAAAGTTCGAAATTCCTTGTGACCGTTCCTGTAGAGCAGTCGTCCTGTAGTTGAGTCCGCCACCTGGTCTGAAGAGTGCCGAGAATCATAAATTCCTAAGCTCCTGACAGGTAAATCAATTCTCGGATTGTATTCCCCCTCTCCCATCCCCCCTCACGACCCCTGAATCGAATTATCGATTAAAGATATCGGGAATTTTCGAAGGTGTTTTCACGCAAAGTCTCTTTTAGTTCTCCGAAGAGAGTTTTTATTATTATTATTATTATTTCGGAAGTTCCATATCATAAGATTGTTGCTGAGATTTAAAGCTAAAAGGTATCCACTTGTGGTTTTGGATGCTAATCTTTTAGGATGCCATTGATGGTGATTGAGGTTTGAATATCGGAAGCTATTGAAATACGATATTCCAGTAACCTGTTTATTGATAGGGAAATACTATAAGTGAGGACAATTGAGATGTTGGCTCTCATTATTGAGTGATTCCTACCAATTTTTCAGTGAGTGTATCTATCATTCAAAACTGAGAAAATTTTGAAACATTGATTCATTTTTGAACTGAATGTTTGAAGTTTTATTGATTTTTTTGAAAAATTATTATTTGTGTATCTGTAGGTCCGATGACAGTTTTTTTGGATAGTTTTTAGAACTGATATAATTTGATTCGTAACACGACAATCGAAGCTGTATCTTAATGTGTGGTGTTGTTGTTGTTGCTCTAATGCAGCTGTCAATACACAGACGGTTAATCTTTATGCCATTTTAGGGCAGCACCGCTGTGACTCATTTAGCACTACCCAGGGGTCAGTGTAGCTGGAAGATAGGCTAAGGACGCGAGTAACACTACCCCAAACGGTGTGATGTATGTGCTAGGAATTGGGCACGATAAATCTGCAGGCTTAAAAGATTTGGATTGAAGATGAAAGAAAGTTTCCTTCCAAAGGGCGGCCTGATGGCCTTTTGGTTAGCGCTCTGGTCATTGGTACCACAGGCTTCAGATTCGAAACCTGGCGGTGGCACGGAGGTTTGTGAGGGACTGAAATCCACATTAAACTGTAGACCAAGGTCTAATTATCCTAACGTTCTCAAAAAATGACCGTAAACCAAATCAAACCTTCCAAAGAATGCTCGCTCAGTAAGGTTATGAAGTAACAGCTGCCATTTGGTGATGTTGAATCTATTTAACGGGGACCTACAGTTTAAATTGGATTTCGAACCACTCACAAACATCCATGCCACCGCCAGGATTAGAATCTGAAACCCGTGGTACCAATGGCCAGAAATAGACTGATGAGAGGCGCGTTAATAATTTATTTCTCTATCACCAGATGGATGTTTTTGATATTTTCTTCAAGTGAAATAGTAATCCTTATTAATACCTCTGAGAAGTAATTTCAGAGAGTAATTTTAACTGATTAATTTTAACTGTGGAGTAATTTTACCTTTTGCTGCAACATAATTTCTATAATGCATTTTGATACCATTAGATCTGCTCCATAGTTTTGATATCAGTAAAGAATAACTTCGGAATTAACATCTGACTTTAAAATAAATTTTACTAGATCAATTATGTATTTCACAACTGCTTAGTTTGATTTTTAAATTGATAGAATGAATATCATCCAAAAATATATATATTGAGGGTCACTAAATACAAAAAGTCATTAAAGCTCACTTATTCACTATTACTCGTATATAAAAATGCTACGAAAATTTAATGTTATATTATTTGCTATTTATTTATATTCCACAATACCATTGATTACCCCCATCATATTTCTATACCATAATTCGATTGAATAACCATCCCATTCATATTTCATAATTCGATTAATTTACCACCTTAATCATATTCCATAATGCTATTGATTATTCAACCCTATTCACCTTCCATAATACCGTAGATTATCAACTCATTATCATTTGAGCATGACCTCAAAATGTGAAATCAGCTGTTTTCCAAATCTTTTTAATCCACCGATAAACATCCCTTCTCAATCAATGTTGCTTTGAGATTTATGTAAACGAGATAAAGTTAATTAAAAATGAATTAGTCCGCAAAAAAATCCTTTTAGACCCGCATTAGGTTCTTAAATTATCTTGATAATTATATAAATTAATAAATTAAATATGTTTAAGTCGTGATGAACATAGACAGTTGCCATGTTTATGCCATTCACATGAGAAAGTGATGATATTTGCTTTAAATTATTTTTTTTTTTTGTTTTCTTTTTAATTTTTTTAATTATATTATTTAATATTAAAATTGTTAGAAACATTTTATTGAAAAGTAAGGCAATGAGCCGATGAATATGAAGTTATTATTTTCTAATTAGAAAATATTATTTATTTTTCTAAAATTTAAATTTAAAAAAAGTTTGTTTTAATTTTAATTTGAACTTTATTAATGGAAAGAATTTTTAAATTTATTACATATATTTTATTTATAAAATTTATATCGAGTTATATTAAAAACCATCCAACAGACTCTCATCGGACCTACACATACATAAATAATGATGTTTTCAAAAAAGAAAAGAAAAACTCAATAAAACTTCGTAAACATTCAAATCACTGTTTCAGAAATGAAACTCACATTTTATCAGTTTTGAATGATGGATGCTCTTCACCCAAAAAATTGGTAAGCATTTCACCAAGCACTCCATAATTGAGAGCCAAAATCTCAATTTTCCTCACGTATAGTATTTCCTTATCAATAAACAGGTTACTGAAATATCGTATTTCAATAGCTTTCGATATTTATAACCTCATTCATAAATGGCATCCTAAAAGATTAGCATCAAAAACCAGAATTATATACCTTTTAGCTTACATTTCAGTAACAATCTTGCGACATAGAACTTCCGAAATAATAATAAAATAGAAAAAAAGTCCTTTTCAGAACTAAAGAGAGACTTTGCGTGAAAGCACCTTCGAACATTTCGATATCTTTAATCGATAATTCGATTCAGGGGTCGTAGGGGAAGGGGGTGGAATACAATCCGAAAATTGATTCACCTGACAGGAGTTTAGGAATTTATGATTCCCGGCACTCTTCTGACCAGGTGGGGGACTCAACATGACTGCTCTACAGGAACGGCCACCGGGAATAGGAATTTCCAACTTTTTTTTTCTTTTTTTCTTTTTTTGTGCTATACGTTGAAAAGAGTATTGGCAGCTGATGTTTCCATTTATTTGAAGGAAATTTTTGTGGTGAATTTATTTTCATCCAGATCTTATATTACGACTGTCTTAAGGTTGTGGGCTAAAAAAAAGATGCTTTCTTTTTGCACTTATTATTTGAAACGAAGGGGCATGATGGCCGAAAAAAAGAAAACAGTTTAAATAAATATAAAAAGGAATTCCATACATTTTTATAAAAAGCACGCGAAAGAAATTTAAATAAACCAATAAGAACAGATCCTGAAAGAAATTTAAAACAATAAATAAACCAATAAGAAATGTTGAAAGAGGTCAAGGAAACGAAAAACGATACAAGAAACCCTTCTTTTGTATATTTTAGGCTAAAGAGTTTACAAATGATTTTGAACATATTGTATAGTTTGAAATCTAATTTCACATGGTGTTTATCAAGTAAACACCGTTTGTAACCCATATTGATCTAATTTAACACAGAATACGTTTTTTTTTTTATTTGTCATTTAGTTGAAAACGTAATAAAAAATATTTGTATAATTCTATTGGTTTTAATATGAATGATTCAAGACTGTCAATGTCTTATAATGAAAACTAACTTTCGATTATCTTGTTTATATTTTTTTTCGTTGGAATAATACATAAAATTAAATGATAATATTTATGAAAAAAGATTTATAATTAAAAATTAGACAGAAATATATTATGAATTTTTGTTTGTGTTTAATTAGTATTCACGTAATTGGCTCTTTTAAACGTTTGTTATTTATTCCTGTGAATTGATTTAAATATCTCAATTATATGACTAATGAAAGCAAATTATCACTGCCAATTAAAACATGTTTTTTATATAAAATATATAGTTATGAATATTCTAAGCACCATCTTCTATTATGTTATTATTCTAGGCACCATCTTCTATTCTAAGCATCATTTACTAAAAAAAAAAAGACATGCTGTCGAGTTTGTCTTCTACGTGAAAAAGGAAATATTTCCTTTAAATTCAAATGCTTTTTGTATTATTTTTTTCTTTTTTAATAATATTATTTTATATTAAATTTTTTTGTTCTAATGCAGCTGGCAAACACTTAGACAATTGTCTTCGATGCCTGAAGGGAAGCGCTGCACCGACGTTACTCACTTAGCACTACACATCAGGTGCGTGTTATTCGAAGATAAGCTACCGACGCGGAGTAACACTACCACCGCAACACTCTACGATCCTATTAGACCGGTACCTACGGTTTAAAGTGGATTCCAAACAACCATGGCACCGCTGGGGCTAGACCTCGAAACCTGCGGTACCGAGCGCCAGAGCGCTAGCCATTCAGACATTCGGTCCCATTTCATATTAAAATAGAAGCCTTTAATTAAAGATGAAGTAATTCAGATTCAGATTAAATTAAAATTAAAATTCAGATAAATATTAAATTAAAATTAAAATTCAGATTAAATTAAATTTAGCATACATATAAATGGCTGTTAAAATAACTATTTAAAAGTATAACACAAATTAAACATAAACGAATCAATAGTAATGAACCAGCCAGTAGAAAATGAAAGAGTCAGTAAAAAATATTTTTTTGGCAGGCGTTTCGGATCAAAATTATTGTCATGTTGCGAGGGGGGAGGGAAGCATTCGGAGAACGTCCCACTGATGGATGTGGCCCCGGCTAAAAAGTCGAAGAGATGAACGTGATAGAATGAGCTCCAAATTCGGAGAGACGGCTCTCCGGAGCGGAATAAGGCTCTCCGGAATCTTGATGGATTCAGTAAGGGGACATGCAGGAATGACAAATTACTGCGAGGAATTTGCTTCTTCATATTGACTCAGAAATATTAGATGTTTCTGGGATTTATCATTTTTTCTTAAAAAAAAAGTTTTATGGAAGAATTTTTGTTGAAGGCTTCTATTAGATGTAAGTTTAATATTAAGGGAAATGATTTTAAGATAAATTTATATTAAATATTTAATTTTTAAAAATAAAATATTAAGATAATTGTTTGGTTCGCCGTCAGTTTGAGACATAATTCTTTGAAAGATGAGTTGATAGATTAGGCTTCTCTGCTTATGAAAGTACTAAAAGCACTGGATGGGAATGCATAGAAATCACTGGATGGAGTGCATGAAGACGTTGAAAGCATTGGATTTCATGTATGCAGTGTATTCAATTTTTTCCCCGTTAAAATTGAAAGTACTGAATGGAAAATTCTGAAGAATTTGATGAAAGCACATGGAAAGCACTGAAAGTATTGGATGAAAGTGCATAAAAAGCACTGAAAGCATTAGATTTCATGTATGCAGTGTATTCAATTTTTACCCCTTAAAATTGAAAGCACTGAAAGTAACATTCTGAAGGCCTTTGATGAAAGTACTGAAGGCACTGGAAGGTAGTGTATAGAAATAACTGGATAAAAATGCACGGAAATCACTGAGCATAGAATAATATAAGTGCACAATACATCGACATGAAGTCCAATTGAGAAATTATAAGGAATACACCAGAAAAGACGAATCTGCACAAGAACACGCGAGTCGTATTGTATAATCATCATAATCACCTCAGATTCAAATCTCTAAAAAAATTGTGCAAGATCCAGATTCAGATTAAATTAAATATAGGTAACGTATAAATAGCTGTTAATATAAATATTTAAAAGCATAACCCAAATTAAACATGAACGAGTCAATAGTAATGAACCACTCAGTAAAAATGAACGAGTCAGTAGAAAATAATTTTTGGCAGGCGTTTCGGATTAAAATTATTGTCATGTTGCGATGGGGGGGGCCTTCAGAGAACGTCCCACTGATGGATGTGGCTCCGGCTAAAAAGTCGAAGAGATGAACGTGATCGAATGAGCTCCAAATTCGGAGAGACGGCTCTCCGGAGCGGAATAAGGCTCTCCGGAATCTTGATGGATTCAGTAAGGGACATGCAGGAATGACAAATTACTGGCAAGGAATTTGCTTCTTCATATTGATTCAGAAATATTAGATCTCTTTGGGATTAATCATTTTTTCTTTAAAAAAAAAGTTTTACGGAAGAATTTTTGTTGAAGGCTTCTGTTAGATGTAAGTTTAATATTAAGGTAATGATTTGAAGATAAGGTTCTATTAAATATTTATTTTTTTAATAAAATATTAAGATAATTGTTCGTTCACCGTCAGTCTGACTGAGAAAAATTCTTTGGAAGAAGAGTTGATAGATTAGGCTCGGCTTATGGAAGCAGTAAAAGCACTGCAGGGTGGTTCATAGAAATCATAGGATGGTAGTGCATGGAAAGCATTAGATTTCATGAATGCAGAGTATTTTTCCTTCGATGATTTTAATATTTTAGGAAAAAATTTTTTTAAAATATTGAAAACACTGAATGGAAAAATCTGGAAGCATTTGATGAAAGTATCTTCTTCCTGTACTTCCATCTAGTGTTTTCTGTGTTTTTCAAAATTGAAAATACTGGATGGAAGTGCAGGAAAAGTACTGAAAGCATTTGGTGCGAGTGAATGGAAAATACTGGATGTAAGTGCACGAAAAGCACTTAATGATAATCCATATATAGTATTGAAAACATTCGATGCAAGGACAACATTGGATGGAAGTGCAAGGAAAGAACATAAAGTACTCGGTGAGAAAGCACTTCGATGGCGTGCATCACTGTCATCAGTACTTGGGTGTTGTATTCATTTATCGCCCACAAAACACAGATTTTAAACATAGAAAGACCACAGGGA
>BPLR01016889.1:15000-22500 GCA_021605095.1 Caerostris extrusa
GTTTACTTCATTTTCACACTTTCCAAAAAATCCTTGAAAATTCATCATCTTTCTTTAAAATTATATTGTCTATATTATATTATCATGTAGATCACATTTCATTTTAGAAAAATGAAATCCTTGAAAATTCATCATCTTTCTTTAAAAATTATATTGTCTATATTATATTATCATGTAGATCACATTTCATTTTAGAATTCTTAATCAAATACAACACATGTTGACAAACTTTAAGCATAGAAAAGTTCAATGTTTTGATTCACAACTTTTCATTCAATATATTTTATTCCAATTCCAATTCAAATTCAAACTTAGAAAATAAAAAAAAATATTGATAATCAAATCAGGTAATACTTACATACATTTGATTTATTTCTCATAGAAATAATATAAATTTCATACAATATAATTTTCACAAAATTTAAAAAGTAGTACATAAAACAATAATATTCAGAACATGAGAATTTTACGGTTATGTAGTACAGGCATCGAGACACGGCGCCATCCTTTTATTGTGGTATATCTTTCGTCTGTGGTGGAAACAAACTTTTACTCAACGATGAAATTAGTGTAAATAAGAATTCTGCAATTAATTATCGAAATAGCAATAAAATAGTCATTGTATTGTTCGAAAAATGAAGCTACGAATTCCTGTAATTGCAGTATTGCAACCCTAAAGAAATTGGCGGAAAAATTCAGGGTTGCAAGATTGGCGACTTCCTCAATGGTAGATTTTAAACGATTATTGCCACTACATTGGTTTGCGAAAGAAATTTTAAAAAATATTTAGGGGGGCACCCTTATCATAGGGGTTTAAAAAATAGATTACGACCGATTCGCAGACCTACCAAATATGCACAAATATTTTCATAAGAATCGGTCGAGCCGTTTCGGAGGAGTTTGGCAACAAACACTGTGACAAAGAGAATTTTATATATTAGATATATATAATGTCAGCCATTGCAGGGATTTTAGGCAGTAGGGGTTATTCTGTCAGTAGCTGTCCATGAGGAATTTCGATTGCCTCCACTACGGTCAAATAAATGTTACTTCAAGTGTATAATAACTACGCTGGGTTTCCGAGACAGAAATTTCACTCAATTTTCAAAAATTTTACTTTTCTTCTTGGATGTTTTTGCCGCAAGAATTTTCGAATTTTCGAGGGAATAAATTCGAGCCTTAAAAAAATAGATGCTATAAAATATTCATTTCTTAATGTTTGTTGTTAATTTTTAAAATTTTTAGAATATATTTTAAAATTTCTTTAATTTTTGTTAGAAAAAAAAAATTATTAAGAAAAATTAAAGAAGAAAAAAAAAAATTAAAATTAAGAAAAATTAAAATTATTAATAAAGAATGCTTATAAATGTATATTAAACATAATATACATTTATAAGCATTCTTTAATAATAAACTCTAAATGCCTATCCTGTAAAATATACTTAAAATGCTGATACTCTTACAAATACCCTATTTCGTGGAAAAGTGCGTTATGAGTAGGATGTAAGGATTTTCAAAGGATTTTCTAAGGATGTAATATTAAAACTGCTTTGGAATACATGAAAATGATTAAAAGTAATTTAAATTATATTTTCTTTATTAAAACAAGATTGATTCAAGGATAATTTTGCAGTCCATAACTTGTTTATGAATATGTAAACAACTTAACAACAACCCTTATGTACATTTAAAAAATACTTATTATGCACTTAAGGGTTTAAATATTGTTGAAATATATTTTTAGTTACCTTTTCATAATATATCTTCAAAAATTCGATAGAATTCGTAAATTAGCTATGCTTAACTATAGATGGGAAAAAAATGTCATCCAAATAGTTAATTCACTTTCTATATTGATCTATGAATTTTTGTCCATCATTTCATTCTCAATTAATCTACTTATATGTTCACAGTTACCCAACTTTTTATAATAATTTCAGAACAGGAAATGGTTGGAGTTAATAGGACAATGTCTATTTTTTATATAAGGCTCTCTATCTAGACGCATCACTGTCAAAGTCAATTTCGTCCAAGTTCCAAGTATTTATCAACTAGATCAGGGGTGTCCAACCCAAATGATCTTGCGGGCCACTTTAGAAATGCATTCCAACTCCGCGGGCCGCAGATAAAATGATATATCACCCTGTTAGATTTAGTCACACTACATACATTTTTGGGAGTGAAAAATTCAAACATGAGTTATTACTATTGTGTTAACTATTATTCTTGCGTGTTACTATTATTTTTACTAAACGTACATTGTAAAGAAATTTGTAACACTCAAAATGAAATATACGAAATATATAAATATAAGCGAAATAAAAAAATAAAATCATTAAAAGTTATTTATTTTACTAGTGCGATATGTGTTTCTCCACTCTTTCACTTAGGTTTTGCAAATCGATCTTAATTTGGGTATTTGCGCATCATAATGGTGTTATGTCTATTATGTTGGAGCGTGTTTTGTGTTGGATAAATTTCATTTTCGAAAAGAAACGATTCGCAGATGTAAGTTGAGCCAAAAGCGCTAAAAACTTTTAACTAAGAGACTGGTTTGATCTGCTGTCATTAAACAACCGTGCATATCTATTGATGGCCATTGGTTCACTGAGGTCACTTAAAGTGAAATATAGAACCTCCTATACCAGAGGTTTCAAGATACGCGCGCATCATGAATTCGCCGAATATAATTTAATTATTATGCTAACACATAACTGTAAACTCATAAATAAAACAGGCAATATCTGTCCTGTATTCGCAAGAATATTATTTTTAAAATGGAAGTTAATTTGTTCTCATCATTTCGGCAGTTCATTTTTGAATAGATGATTGCACACATAATGTATTTTTAAATGCATTGGTTTTCACTACTTTGGCCATTATAAAATAAATATATTTCATGAAACTTGATCAATCTTATGGCCCAGAAAAATATTCAAGTCGAGCCGCGGGATGGCTACCCCTGACCTAGAAGTATCACTGACAAAGTCAATTTCATCCACAAAAATTCCAAGTATGTATCAACTAGATGTTCCAACTACAGCTTTTTTACTATGTTATAAAACCCATAAATAACAATTGGGTCTCTGGCATCTTCAACCATACGCTTAGTAAATCTTTAATTGATTTAATATTGTTGCATTATTTAAATATGCATTATATTATTTAAATATGTTCTAAATTCTCTGTCTCTAATCGTTATGTTCTAAATTCTCTGTCTTCTAATCGTTATGTTCTAAATTCTCTGTCTTCTAATCGTTATGTTCTAAATTGTCTGTCTTCTAATCGTTATGTTCTAAATTATTTGTCGTCTAATCGTTATGTTCTAAATTCTCTGCCATCTAACTGTTACGTTCGAAATTCACCTGTTCCTTAGCATTTCAACACGGCATGTAATCAGTCGTATTTCTTTTCAAAAAGCCATGAACACAAATTCTTGAAATTCTTCTACTTCTTGACTCATCCGTCTTTACTTCCCACAATTCATTGGGATTTTTTACAATTCCACGGATTTTTTTTTTTTTTTGCACCACCACAAGAAATCAATTCATGCCTTCCAAGAATACCTCCTTGATTTCAAGAAGCAAAGAGTACAAAAGACGGTCTTTCAAGACGACAGCTTCCGTGATGAGTTTATTACGCGCGTTTAGAAATTCCAAGGTTCCCCATTGTGTCACGGAATTTCCTTTTTTCCCCTCCTTCTCCTTCTTTTTCCCTATTTGGCAACAAAGTTAAAAACAGAAGCCGCGAAAAAAAGTTGCCAGAAAAGTCCAGAGCAACTGTTATCAATTCATGGAATTTCTAACAGAAGAAGAAAAAAGGTGATTTATAAAAGATAATTTACCGCTATTTAATGAAATGGAATAAATGCTTCTTGCATTATTTAAATTTTTAGATTCATGGTGTTTGAATTTTTAAAACTTGCTTCGTTATATTTACATTGAATAGTTTCTAATTATTATTCAAACGGAATTTTTGGTAAAGGTTTGGTTTGATTTTGTTTGTCGCTTTACTGTTATCTTGTGAACACTTTAGGCTAAATAGACCGGGACCTACAGCTTAAAATGAATTCAGAACCACTGACAAACATCCATGCCACCGTTAGGATTCGAACGTGAAACTTGTGATACAGAATGTAACCACTCGGACGTTAGGCCTCATTCATAAATGGAATTGTATATTGTCTCTTTTTTATATAACGCTCTCCACCTACACGCATCATTGCCATAGTCTGGCAGCCGCTAGATGTTCCAACTACAGATATTTTACTGTTTTTAAAATCCATAAATAACAATTGGGTCTCAGGCGTCTTCTACCATATCATTAATAAATCTTTAATTGATTTATTATTGTTGCATTATTTAAATATGCATAATTATGTATTATATTATTTAAATATGTTCTAAATTCGCTGTCTTCTAATCGTTAGGTAATATATTCTCTGTCTTCTAATCGTTATGTTCTAAATTCTCTGTCTTCTATTTGTTATATTCTAAATTCTGCTGTTCGTTAGCATTTTAACATGACATATAATCAGTCGTACTTCTTTTTCCAAAAAGCCATGAACACAAATTCTTGAAATTCTTCTACTTCTTGACTCATCCCGTCTTTACTTCCCACAATTCATTGGGATTTTTACAATTCCACGGATTGTTTTTTTTTTTGCACCACCCACAAGAAATCAATTAATACCTTCCAAGAATACCACCTTGATTTCAAGAAGCGAAGAATACAAAAAGACGGTCTTTCAAGACGACAGCTTCCGTGATGAGTTTATTACGCGCGTTTAGAAATTCAAGGTTCCCCATTGTGTCACGGAATTTCCCCCTTTTTTTTCCCCTCCTTCCTTCTTCTTTTCCCCAACTTGGCAACAAAGTTAAAAACAGAAGCTAAAAAAAAAAAGAGGCCAGAAAAGTCCGGAGCATCTGTTATCAATTCACGGAATTTCTAACAGAAGAAAAAGGCGATTTATAAGAGATAATTTCCCAATATTTACTGAAATGGAATAAATACTTCTTCCAGTCTTGTATTATTCAGGATTTTTAGATTCATGGCGTAGGAATTTATAAAACTCGTTTCATAATATTTACATTTAGTCGTTTCTAATTATTATTCAAACTGAATTTTTTGGCAAAGGTTTGGTTTGATTTGGTTTGTGGCTCTACGGTTATCTTGGGAACACTTTAGGCTAAATAGACCGGGAGCTACAGTTTAACGTGGATTCGAACCACTCACAAACATCCATGCCACCGACGGGTTTCAGAACCTGAAACTTGTGGTACCCAGCGCCAGAGGGCTACCACTCGGCAGCATCCATCCATCTTACTTTCTTATAAAAACCCATAAGCCACCAATGGGTCTCTGGCATCTTCTAAATGACAATCTATTTTAAATTTGAAATTAATGTATGCATGATTAAATTTGGTATTGATGTATTGTTATATTAATAATGCATATATATATTGATGTATTGTTTACTAATTGTCACGTTCTCAATTCTGCTGTTCGTTAGCATTTCAACACGACATGTAATCAATCGTACTTCTTTTTCCAAAAGCCGCGAACACATGTTCTTGAAATTCTTCTACTTCCTGACTCATCCGTCTTTGCTTCTGAGCATCCCACATTTTCTTGGGATTTTTTCCTCACCCACAAGAAATCAATTTATAGCTTCCAAGAATGCCACCTTGATTTCAAAAAAGCAAAGAATACAAAAGACGGTCTTTCAAGACGACAGCTTCCGTGATGAGTTTATTACGCGCTTAGAAATTCCAAGGTTCCCTATTGTGTCACGGAATTTTTCACTTTTTTTCCCCCTTTTCCCCTACTTGGCAACAAAGTTAAAAACAGAAACTGCAAAAAAAAAAAGACGCCAAAAAAGTCCGGAGCATCTGTTATCAATTCATGGAATTTCTAACAGAAAAAAAAAAAAAAAAAAAAAAGGTGATTTATAAAAGATAATTTCCCGCTATTTAATGAAATGGAATAAATGCTTCTTGCATTATTTGGAATTTTTAGATTCATGGTTTTGGAATTTTTAAAACTCGTTTCGTTATATTTACATTTAGTTGTTTCTAATTATTATTCAAATGAATTTTTTTGACAAAGATTTGGTTTGTTGCTCTACGGTTATCTTGTGCACATTTTAGGCTAAATAGACCGGTATCTACAGCTTAAAAGTTGAATCGAATCACTCACAAACATCCATGCCACATCCAGGATTCGAACCTGAAACACCAAAAGGCCAGAGCTCATAGCCTATTAGCCACCAGGCCGCGTTCAAACAGGAATTGAACACTCTCTTTTATATAAGGCTCTCCACCGAGACGCATCTCTGGCAAAATCAATTTTGTCCAGCAAATTCCAAGTATTTATCAACTAGATGTTCCAACTACAGCTACTTTAATTTGTTATAAAACCCAAAAATAACAAATGGGTCACTGGCATCTTCTACCATGTCATGCAATATTTAATTTGAAATTGATTTATTATTGTCGTCTTTTTGTTGCCTGAATGGCCGAGTGGTTAGCGCTCTGGCGCGCTAGGTATCCTGGGTTTCGGCTTTGAGTCAGGCGGTGCCATGAATGTGTGTAGTGGTTCGGAATCCACTTTAAACCGTAGGTCCTATCTCACAGGATCGTAGAGCGTTGCGAGGGTAGTGTTACTCCGCGTCCGTAGCTTATTTTCGTGCTACACGTACCTCCTGGGCTGTACTAAGTGAATAACGTCGGTGCAGCGCTTGCCTTAAGGGCATCACAGATAACTATCTAAGTCTTTGCCAGCTACATTAGAACAAACAAAAATTTTGCTTTTTTAAATATGTTATAAATTCCCTGTCTATTAATTGTTACGCTCTACATTCTATTTCAAGACAACATGTAATCAGTCGTATTTCTTTCCAAACGGCTATGGACACAAGTTCTCGAAATTCTTCCACTTCTTGGCTCATCCGTCTTTGCTTCCGAGCATCCCACAATTCCTTGGGAATTTTTTCTCACCACCCACAAGAGAAATCAATTCATGCCTTCCAAGAATACCTCCTTGATTTCAAAGCAAATAATACAAAAGACGGTCTTTCAAGACGACAGCTTCCGTGATGAGTTTATTACGCGCATTTAGAAATTCCAAGGTTCCCTATTGTGTCACGGAATTTTTCACTTTTTTCCCTCCTTCTTCTTTTTTTCCCCCTGCTTGGCAACAAAGTTAAAAAAACAGAAGTTGCCAAAAAAAAAGTGTTTATTTTATTTCGTTATATTTACATTAAATTGCTACTAATTTTTATTTAAACTGAATTTTTTTGGCAAAAGGAATTTTTATCTAATTTTACTGTTTTACTGCCAGTGCTGAAATGTGCCAGAATAAGCTCTTACAGCCGAAAAACATACGATTTTATTATTGTCCCAAAGAATTACAAAACCAGAATGAAACTTAAGTACGTTATCCAGCAAAACCAAAAGAAATTTCTATATATAGGAAAATGCCAGACTTTGCTATCAATTT